>CAJVPY010000014.1:0-46776 GCA_910591965.1 Dentiscutata erythropus | reverse complement strand
AATACAAGATTAAAATACTTAATGTTTGATTAGACTAAAAGCTGGCTGTCTCTTAAAGATGCCCAACTTTGGTTATCGTACTGATGATTGCCACTATACCCCACATATGGTGGCTATATTTAAAGATTTAGTATAGCTTGAGCTTAGCTTCCAACATGTCAAGACCTTACTTTCCCTTCAAATTCTTCCTTCTTCTCAAGAGGCACGAGACAAAAGGGAAAAAAGTTTAAACAAAGAAACTACGAAAACGACCAAAAAAAGAAAAAACTAATAAAGTACGAAAAAAGAAAAACAGATTGCAAAAAAGAAAAAACATAAAAAGAAATCTAAGATCCTAAAGGCACTATTATAACCCGTACAAGGCTGGTAAAAATTGTATAACAAATACAATGTTTGTATATCTCTTCTGTAAGACTTCACCTTAGCATTAAAGTTACTTTCTGATCATCCCACCAACTCTGAATTACTTTGTTGCCTGTTCTAATTTGTATTTCAAGCCAGGTGCTCCATTGTCTGAAGGTTACACTTACCCTAACCCAAGAAGGACCCATATCTCAAGCCACCTACTGCCGTAATTAGAGTTCTCAGGCCGTGAAGTAGCACCATATCTGTCTATAAACAAATACGTGGTTGCATTTTGCTAGTCTATTCAAATTTGGGAAGTAAACAATACCGATCTTTTGAAGGGGGTAAACCAAATCCCCACATTTTATCAAAATTTTTTAAAAGACCGACAAGAAGACAATAAAGAGTAAAAGAGAAACCACTTAATCAAATAAAAGAGAGCGGCTTAAGAAAAACATATTTCTTGTTGTTTCCCCTGTATTCTTTTTTGAAGTAATAACCTAGAAGCTTTGTCGACAAAGTTGGGCTTTACCCACTCTTTACCAAAATTTTCTATACAAGGGCACCTTCTGCCAGTTATCTTGTATAAGAACACTTTTGGCTTGCATGCCGAATATCTCTTTAGAAAAGTCCTGTAAGCAAAACTGTTGACCTCTAGACAAACCACTTCATAGGCCTCGACTCTCTAGCAAAAATTATGTTTTTCTGTTAATAGGAATTTTGGTTTTAGTGATTGTCAGAAAGAAAATCAAAAATATTATTACTATTAGTACTATTTATTTTATCATTATTATATTTATTTAGTTATTTTTCTTATTTGTAACTACTTACTAATTTCTTTAATTTTGCGAAGCAAAATTTTTGAAGGAGAGAGTAGTGTTATATTAATATTATATTAGTACTTTAAATTTCTATTACTTATCTATATGTAATTACTAAATGTAATACAAATATTATTTAACCAATAGAATCTTTAGTATTAGTTTTATTAGTATAGTTTTTTATTTTAACTAATAGTTAATGAGTAATTACCGTAAAAATCGGACCCAGGTACCCTGGGTATTTTCATAATTTAAATTTGTACCCGGGGTACTTCTATATGGGGGGTACACTGTATAGAGTCAATATGTTTTACTATATCTACCTGCCATGATATATATAGTGTATATAATACATATGTACCTGGGTATAAATCACCGTCTAGCTCTTGAAACTGGCGGAGGGTACACGGCATGAAGAGTACCTGGGTCCGATTTTTACAGTAAGTCTTGTTGGCTAGTTCTTTTGGCTAGTCTCTTTGGCTAGTCTTATTGGTTAGTCTTTTTGATTAGTCTCATTAGCTAGTATCTTTGACAAGTCTTTTTGACAAACCTCTTTAATAAGTCTCTTTGACAAGTCTCTTTGATAAGTCTCTTTGACACAATAGTACAATAACATGAACTATAATTAGTAATTATTTAAGACTGTAAAAGATATATAAATCCGGCCTTTTTACCTAAGGCTTGGATAGACTTAGTTTTCTGTACTTTTTTCTTTTATCTAATAAACTGATATTATTTTGTAAAATACTTACTTTATATACATTTTATATTCTGTTTCTTTTATAGTGGAATTATTGTCTTTTTATTGTCTTTTTATTTTTAGTTTCTTTATATTTTTCTTTAGTTATTTCTATTAGTTTATTTACATACTTGATATATTTTTCACTTTTAGCTCTTTTAGTTTTATCTTTAGTTTCTTTTAGTGTTTATTTCATATTATTCACATTTTATACCCTCTTGACACTAAGTCAAGTAATATAGTTTACTGCCACCAAAGTCTACTATATTACAATATCAAGCATTGCCAAATAATACCAAATTGAAATTTTTGCACATGGTTGTTTTAAAAAATAAAACTATACAGTAAATAAAGAAAAGTATAAGCAAAAATAGAATTTTGCATGTAGTAATAACAAAAAGGATTATAATGAACTTATGACCCTTTGTAAACAAATACATTTTAAGGTCTTTAGGCTTCTGGGATACTTTATATTTACAATAATAGTTGACTCGGCGAGGAGAGTAATGGTATAGTTAATGGCTTTCAACTTCACTAGAGGAGCATTTATATACATATCTTTGGTTTTCCAAGATGGAGATATTTTGAAGACAATTTATTCCAATGTAACCGTATTGGTTATATCGGTAGCATTAATTTTCTAGACAGTCCTTGTAGAAGTGTCTAGTTGAGAACAGGTTCTATATGTAGATCATTTAGAAGCTTGTCTAAAACAATATACTACAAGGTGACCATATCTATTGCATCTAAAGTATTGATTATTTGGACAGTTAGCAAATAGATGAGTAGTAGAGAAGCAATTCCTATATCCTTGGTTGGTATTGAAGTAGGGTCTGAATCTAGAGATAGAGGCAACAGGTTGGTTTGCTTTAATTATAAAAGCTTTTCGAGGACTTAGATATTCTTGTTCAAATTGTTGCAATTCTTTTTCATTAGTCATAGTAATTTGAGCAGATAGAGGTTAGTTGTGTTTATAAGTGGTTGGAACATGGGTCTTTTTCTTGTTCTACTTGAGGGTATAAGCTTTATTTTTCTAGTTGTAGCTGGCTTCAACTTTTTGTAACCAATCATTACCTAAGAGTAATGAGTAGGAGGCAACGTTTATTATTTCTACGTCAAGAGGAATAGTTACACCTTCGATTTCTACAGTGAGGTTTTTAATAATTTCTAAGGGTTGAGTAGAGGATCCTGTGGCAAATAGGATAAGACTAGTAGAGGAGACTCCTATTTTTAGTCCTAATTCTTTAACAACTTGGTGAGAAATCATACTGATAGTAGCACCACTATCTATTACGGCTTGGTAAAGTTTTCTTTTAAGTTTAATATTATATTTTACAGGAGTGGTATAAGAGGAAGTCTGTGTCTTGGTTTTAGCTTCCTCAGCTAAATATTCAGCTAATACTTCTTAAATAGATTCATTAACTAGAAAAGTTTCAAACTGTTCGAAAGTATAGTCATTTGTGGTGTCTACAATGTATGCATTACGAGAATAAGGAGTAGAAAAGTAGCTTCTAAATCGGTTATTAGATTGATAGTCCCTATTATTCCTAGATTTATTTCTAGATTGGCTTCGATTTCTAGAACAGTCATATCTAGAACGATTAGAGTTTCAGTCTCTGAATCTATTTCTATTACAGGAGTATAGGATCGATTATTCTTAAAAGAGTAGTTACTGCTTCGGTCATAAGAATAATCATGGGAGTTTCTTCTTTTATCATCTTTTCTAATATAGCAATCTCTAATAAAATGTTCTTTATTACCACACTATACTATTATTACTTTGTTGAGAAGAATTTTTATCTTTTTCTGAATAATAAACAGAAGTAGAAGAAGATGGAGGTGCAGTTTGTTTTTCAGCAAGGTTGACACTTAATTTAGCTATTTGCTCAGTTAAACATTTAATAGCTTGGTTAGTATCATTGTTAGCATTATAATTTGAGGTCATAACCTTTCCTGTTTCTCATTTTTTGGCTTCAATTATGATATCATCCAAGTTAGTAGGTTCAGATACTTGAATATTCTGGTCGAAGTCCTTAAATAAAGAATTGGATGAGAAGGGAGACAGGGTAGTTATTTTCTGGATCAACTCTGGTTCTAAGTTGTTTAAAATGGCTAACATAGGTATCAACTATATCTGTTTCTTGTTTAATTTCAAAGAGTTGTTTTTGCCAAGTGGCTTTCTGTTTAGTAGTACTGAATTTTTTCTTTAAATAAATGAGTAAAACTTATAATATCAACATTATTTGCTCTTTGATTATGTTGTTTATGATGAAAATAATTTGGAGCATTCTCTAGACTAGTAAACCATTCTTAGGTATTGTTCTTTATATAGGCAAAGCTAACTTTAGTTGTTGGGCAGCAGTCCAGTGGATTCGTCTATCCAAGTTATGGGGTCTTGGGTTCCATCACCTCGATAAAAGTCTATTTTAATAAGAGATTTTTTACCACCATGTTCTAGATTGTTAACTAGGTTATTTAGAGCTTCAGCAGTAGCAATAAAAGTGGCGTTGGCTATTTTGTTAGGTTGTATTAGCTGTGGGTTATTAATTTGTTCTGGTTCTTGGTTTGGTTTCTGGTTATTAATTATTTCAAGCTTGGATTCAGATTCAGATTCTGGGTCAATAGTAGCTTCAGATTTGGCGTCAGACTGTTAGTTATCTTTAGGTAGGAGATATAAATCAAAATGTTTGTTCCAGTTAATTTCTTGATGAGGAGCTTCTGTTGTTAAAAGAGCAACTGATTTTGGTGAAGGAGGATTTACAACAGAAGGAGGTAAAGTATTTAATAGAGTGGTTGGTTGAATATTAATAGCTATATTTGCTTCAGAATAGGTTTTAGGTACAACAGAGGGTTGAACTGGATTAGAAGAATTATTATAAGAACTTATACAACCAAGTATTCATCGGATTACACCAGGTTGTTGAGAGGTAGAAGGAGTTGGGCTAGGCTGTCATCTGAGTGAAGGATTATCTAATGGGATTTCTGTAAGCGGAGAAGAAGATAAAGCAATTTTGAGGAGGAAATTCAATATGAGTAGTATCTTCATTGTATAGAGCTAGATGAGGAAAGTTGGATTGAGGATTTTTTAGGTTGTCAGGTCCAAGAGTATATATTGTTATAGAACGTGTTAATATTATAGAATATATTAGAGATTTGATTTCCATTAGATCCAGAAGATTATAATGATCAAAACAAGCTATAATACAAGACAAACAAACTATTGGTTAGCTAGATAATATCTTTTGTACTTTTTGTACCTTTTATACTTTTTATACCTTTTATATCTTTTATACCTTTTGTACCTTTTATACCTTTTATACCTTTTGTACCTTTTATATCTTTTATACCTTTTATATCTTTTATACGTTTTATACCTTTTGTATCTTTTATATCTTTTATACCTTTTGTATCTTTTATATCTTTTATACCTTTTGTACCTTTTATATCTTTTATATCTTTTGTACTTTTTATACCTTTTATACGGTTTAGCTATTACACCTCTTATGTATAGAAAAGTTATAAAAAGGGAGTCTTTGCCCCTTCTGCTCAAGTTAGAGAGTTTTCCTACCCTCTCATAGAATCTAGCTTTATACTACCCTACCTTTTTTATATTTGTATAGTGTGATATTCCACCTCTAGGGTAAATCCTATAGGCAAGATTATCACTGTAGCATCTGTGTTTAAATAAAGTTATATAATATACCATTACTATCCCAAACCGTTTGCCTACTGCTATAAAGTATAGTGAATACTTTACTCTACTCCCTGTATATTCCTAACATAGGTTTCTCTACAGTAAATAACCTTGTTACTTTGCTATATTGTTGATAGAAGGCTATAGCATTGTAACAATATGAATTATATAGGAGAAGTGACAAAGTTAATATTCTCTTGGTTAACAGGAATAGAAGAGAAGTTTTCAAAGATGTAGGTAGTAGTTGAAGGATTCCGGAAGGATGATGCAATAATAGAGGTTTCAATATATAAGTTAAGTGCAGTTGCTTCAAAGTCAGTAGGTAGGATTGGTTGAAGGGTAAAGATTGAATAAGATTCAAGGAGGATAGCAATAACTGCTTTAGAATCTAAATATGGATTACTATATTGGCAGCTAAAAACAATATCTCTAGCAGCTGCTCTAGCAATGTTATATTTTCTAGCAGTAATTAGTTTAAAATATGTGTTAACAGTTTGTTGAGTATATCTAGTAACTTTATACTAGTCTCAATATATAGGCCAAAATTGATAATATTGATGATAATAAGTTACAGCAGGATAACACACTTTACAAGACAAATCTGAATATGAAGTTTGTATAACTGATACTGCAAGAGATGAAGGATATTGTATCTCATGGGCTTCAATTTGTTGCAAATGAATTTGGTATGCTCAGTGCATAAAGAGAAAGAAAAAAAATAAAAAAAAATAAATTCAAACCAATTTGGAATTACTTATGTCTATACTTTGGCTCATGAGTAATTCGTGTTTAACACTCTTGGTTAAGGTTTATAGTAAGCTGTGAGCTATGAGTTCTTATGCCTACATTTTTGGCTCATGAGATACCCATCCAATGGGATCTAACCTCGGGATTGCAGTAAGCTATAAGCTCTGGTTGCTACAAAAGCAGAGGCTTCAAGTAGCCCTTCTATTAAATCTCTTTCAATTTAATAAAACTTTTTGGTTGCTATGAAAGCAAAGGCTTCAAGTGTACCCTTCTGTTAAATTTTTTTTAATTTAACAGAACTTCCAAGTATACTATTACTCCTTTAGTAATAGGCATCTGTAAATAAAGAATTCGTAGAGAGGAAGGAGAGAGGAGAGATGTTTTGATATCTAGTAGAGACTTTTTAGCTTTCTGCTAGGAGGCACCAAAATGTTACAAGTGAACTATAGCCTTCTTTAAAATATAGCACTTGCAATACAGCACACAGGGTCAGAATAGATATAAAGTGGTATGGAAGTGAAATATTACTTCACTAAGGTGATTTGGTATAGTTTATACAAAAGTAAAATATATGTTTATTAAGATATATTTATTTACAGTACAATATCAAGATATAAGGCTATCCTAAGGTTTTTATATCTAAGAATTCTTTTAACTTAAAGATTGTAAAGAACAAATCCTAAAGTACTAGAAAAGGAAAAAGCTAGGATTTATATAGCTTTTATAACACATATCAAATAATAATAAAATATAAAAAACAATAAAAATAATAATAAATAATAAGAAACAATAAGAAGTATTAAGAAACATAAAGAAACAATAAGAAATGATAACCATAACTTTATTATATATACAAATTAACTCTTTTTGACAATTACTTGGACCAAATTTTCTGATGAAAAGAAAAGCCTATTTTCGATACTGGAGAGTAGTAACCTGTAGTGAGGTGAATCAACAGGGTGGTTTTTATAAAGGTTAACCTTTTTGCTATCTCGGGGACTCCTTTATATATTCAACATACAAGCTAAAAGCATCTGTATACAAGATAACTGGCAAAAGATAGTGCCCTCGTATATGAAATTTTAGTGGATAGGTAGAGGTAATAGAAGTTCAAGCCTACTGTCGACAAAGCTATCGGTTACAAAACAACTGGGGAATAGTAAAGAACAGGCTTCTTTCAAGCCGCACTCCTTTTTATTGACCAAGTGGTACCTACTATCCTTTTTCCACTTCCCTGCCTTTTTTCCAAAATTTTTCGACAAAAAGTGGTGATTTGGCTTACCCCCTCCAAAAGATCAGCATTGTTTACTTCTCAAATTTGGACGGACTACATCAAAAAATTTTTTATATAGATACATATCAATATATAGCAAAAAATCAATATATATCGATAAGAAAAAAATGGCATATATCGATAATTTAGGATATATAACGATATATACCGGTAATAGGTATATATCGATAAATATCTAATCATCGATATATATCAATTTTATTTATATCGATAGTAATTGTGTAATAGATATATATCGATAGTTGCATTATTTAATTATATCGATATTTAGCGATATTTGTTAAATATCGATATATATCAAATATCTTACTTTTGTTATAAATCAATTAATATCAGATTTCCGATACAATACAATAAATATAATCCCATTATGACATCTATAAAAATAAGCCAAAAAAAATTTTCAGCTGGTAATTTTTCGGCATGACTGGTATATAAAAAATATATTTTTGAATTTGTTCAATTTTAATTTATATACTGTAATATTAATATAATATCTACATTATAAATTAAATATATTTTTAAATTCATTTAATTTTTATTTATTGTAATATCTACGTCTAAATTACATTTTTGGTCCAATTTCAAAAATTACCATAGTACAAATAATTTTATTATACATTATTAAAATTTTATTTGAACGCTTGCCTAATATGTTTAGCATGTTTAACTTGTATAAAAGTTTATGAAAAAGGCTCTGGATATCAAATTAGCTTTTATAATAAATATATTATATAAATAGGTGCTAATATTAAAAAAGTTAAATACGATCAAGAATTCGTCGATTGGACTAAAAATTCAAAAATTCAAAAGATCAAGACTTAATTAACCAACAATTATTTTAATCAAATTCAATAAATTTTTGATTTGGCAAGATCGAAATTTAAAAGTATATAGCTGTTTTAATAAATTCTAGAACATTTAAAAAATTGACGACTGAATCAGTAAGTTTTTAATATCGACCGATGTTGACTCATTCTGACTAGGTAACTTATCGATTCGATTAACAACAATTTTTCAGCTATCTCAGAGTTTATGAACCAAAAATTTATAAAACAGCTGTAAAGCCAGAATGAGCTGCAATTTACAGTTCTCTAACCTAGATTCAATAAAAATTTTTTAACCAATTTAGCCAACCTTATTTTATTGTCATATGATTTTGTATTACAGCTATTACAATTAATTTAAAAATCGAATTTCTGTAAAAAAAAAAAAAAAAAAATAGATGTTAATATTTGTTGAAAATGCAGTAAAAATTATGATCAACACAATCAAAGCGAAACAGTAGATCTAACGATTAAAGAATCTTTATTGTCCACGACAAATACTTTTGAGTTACTTGACTTGTCTGAAATAAATGTAACTGATTCAGAAATTAATAGTGAAGAAAATTCCGAATTGGATATTATTAACAAAATAAAATTATATATATAAATATATGAAATATTACCTTTTTATACGTATATTCAAGTTGGTCCAAATTGTTGTAAGACTAATGTACGTCCCAACCAAAGTTTTTCTTTCATTAAAACTTGAAGATAATTTATATCATTCATGTTTAAAAAATATAGTTTTCCTGAAAGCGATGGAAGTTTTTCAATACAACCATATCTTTAAAAATGTACAAGAACCCGACTTATAGAAGACCTGGCCTTCTAAACTTTTTTCTAGTGAATGTGGTTTGAAAATATTATATTTTTTATTTATATTAGCCACTGAATTTTTATTGAATATATTATGCTGAAAAAATTACCGGTCGAAAATTTTTTCTAGCTAATTTTTTAGCTTTCCTGTGATCTTGTATTACATAATGTATTGGATCTAGTTTATTTTTGATCAGATCTAATCTATATTTTTTTCATTGAATTTTTTTTTTCTTATATTTATTTTATTTTCTTTTTGTACAGTATTTATTTTGTTTTTATTTTATTTTTTATATTTATCTGTTATTGTTTTTTTTTCATACTTTATTTATTTAATTTATTTATTTATTTATTTTTTTCTTTGATACTTTATCTCATTTACAAGAAATTTTAGAAGACTCCAAGTGGATTAGACGAATTGTGGAGTGGAGATTTCCCATCTACCTTACAGAAGTACATTCGTTCTTGAGAATGGTGAATTATTATTGGCGATTGCACAAATCTACATAAAGATAAGTATTTTTTTTTCAATATGTTTTTTCTTTTTTTTGTTGTTATTACAACTGACACTAATACATTTTTTGGTGTTTTCTTGTGTGGTGTTTTTCGGTATTTCGATATTATTCTTGCGGTGAAGTGATGTCATACTTGTGGTAAAGCGATGCTGCTTTTGTGGTGAAATGATGACGTTCTTGCGGTGAAGTGATGGCGTTCTTGCGGTGAAGTGATGGTGTTCTTGCAGTAAAGTGACAGCATTCTTGCGGTGAAGTGATAGCATTCTTGCGGTAAAGTGATGGCATTCTTATAGTGAAGTGGCAGTGTTCTTCTTTTGCTGTTTTGTTAACTTTGTTTAAGAGATTTTAGGCTCTTGATGTTCTTGTTGGTAATTAAATCTACTTCTAGTAGTTTTTTTTTTTTCATTAGGTAAGTCGCTTGGTGTTATCGTTGTTGTTATCTTTAGAGCCTTTGGGTATGCTTTCACTACTTTAGTGTTATCATCATTAGTGGGTTTTATTGCTGAGATAACTTTGATCTTTGGGCTTTTAGTACTTTTCTTAAGTATAAATAGAAGGAACTTTGGTGAAATTTTGTTGTGGTTTAATCGATTTTCATTTTTGGAAAGATTTTGGGAATTTTTTTCTTTTCTGAGCACTAATACAACATGGTATTGTATTAGTGCATTGTATTTAGTTGCTATTTTTTGTTGCTATTATTTGTATTTAGAAGTTGGGCTAAATATGTATCATGGCTTATATAGTAAATAAATTTTAATTTTAATAATGATATAATTATTATTTTTTTTTAATATTGAGGTGTAGGACTTGGCCTAGGAACTCTAATTATGGCGAAAGGAAGCCTTGATATAAGGCCTCGGACAACGGAGCCATCCGAATTCGGTGGGAAGATCAGAAAGAAAATTTTAATGCCAAGATAGAGCTTTACCTTTACAAAAAAGATATACAAATATTGCATTTGTTATATAATTTTTACCAACTTTGTATGGGTTATAATAGTGCCTTTAGGGTTTTCATGTTTTTTCTTTTTCAAAATCTGTGTTTATTTTTTCTTTTTGTTTGTTTGTTTTTCTTTTTGGTCATTTTTGTATTTGTTTTTTGATTTAAACTTTTCCTCCTTTTGTCTCGTGCCCTTTGAGAAGAAGGAAGAATTAGAAGAGAAAAGAGGTCCTGAGGTGGGAGCTGAGCCTCAGCTATATTATATCTTTAAATATGGTACACTATATGTGGGGTATAGTGGCTAACATCAGTGCGATAACCAAGGTTAAGCATCTTTAAAAGACAGTTGGCTTTTAGTCTAATTCCCTATTAAGTAGCTTGGTCTTGTATTAAGCATTATACATTTAATAAAATTTTAATACACGGTTATCAAAAAGAAAAAAAATAAAAATAAAAATAAGAAATAATAAGAAATATTAAAAAACATAAAGAAATATTAAAAAACAATAAGAAACAATAAGAAACATTAAAAAACATAAAGAAATATATTAAAAGTATGGATTTACAAATATTGTAAATCCATTCTAGCTTATCGTCTATCAATTCTTGGCTTATCTTTGTTTATCAATTGCCAGTCACCTATTTATCCATTTATCATGTATTGTAGCTCGTTTTGATTATCAGAACCTTCCAGATCTACTGGGGCTAAAATATCTTGTATGTTCCTAGACATTTAACACATTTTATAACAATACAAATACAAGTATTGCAAAAATATAATCCTTATTTTCAAATATTATTATATTAAATTTTATTTAAATATTTTAAATAATTAAAAAAGTAGATTAGGGACATATTTATAATAATTATGTAGGCAAATTTGCCTGCAAATTTTTACCAATTAAAAGATAAGATTTATATTTTTTAGTATTTGGAGATGAGTTAATAGAAAAAGAACAAATTATTTTTAGTAAATTTTTTTTAATTTTAAATTAAAATATCTTAACAACTATTTAATCAAATTTGCTAAAAATTTTTTTATTTTAATTTTGAAATTATATAGAAGTAAAATAAAAAAAATTATTAAATTTAATAAGATTATTGCCAAAATATTTAAGTTCAAAGTCAAGAAAATTTTTATTTGAAAAAAATTTGTTTCTTTTCTATTAAATTCTTCCCATTTGATAATTCTTTAACAAAAATTATAAAACCAAATACCAAGTAGTTTTAAAAAAATCTTAAGCTAAAGTTGTTTAATTCGTGATTCTTTTGTAAAGAATAGTATTGTTATAATAAAAGTTGGGGGAAATCTAATATAAGCTTTATAATAGAGCTGAATCCAGCTCCACCCACAAGGTAAGACATCTTTCTTTCAAGATAGCCTTTCTTGAAGCTTTAATAAAAGTCGTAGAGCTGACTTTTGTGGTTCTAATGGTAGTAAGATCGTTAAAATTGGTCTGGTAGTTGCTGAGATATCTTAATTTTTCTCTTTACAGTCATATAAAATTTCTTTAAAATTTTTAAAAGAATTTTATATGATTGTAAAGAGAAAAATTAAGATATCTCAGCAACTACCAGACCAATTTTAACGATCTTACTACTATTAGAACTACAAAAGTTAGCTCTACGACTTTTATTAAAGCTCCAAGAAAGGCTATCTTGAAAGAAAGATGTTTTACCTTGTGGGTGGAGCTGGATTCAGCTCTATTATAAAGCTTATAATAGATTCTCCCAACTTTTATTATAACAATACTATCTTTTACAAAAGAATTACGAATTAATTCTTCTCTATGTTCTTTAAGTCAAATGACTAACTTATTTAATACAATAATATAATTGGCTAAAGCAATTCTTTGAAAATTAAAGAAGGTTCTACTAAGTAAAAGTCTTTTCTGATCCTAAGAAAACTTGTAGAAAAGGTTTTTAGGATCTCAACAGTAGTTAAATTATCTAAATTAGCTTGTGGATCCCAAGATACTTGGGGTTAAAAGCACAAATATAGGAATCTGTGAAGTCACTGTTATACAAAAAACAATTATCTATTAAACAATTGTTCTTTGTATAACAGTAACTTTGCAGATCCCTATATTCACTACTGTTGAGATTCTAAAAACCTCCTTTACAAGTTTTCTTAGAACCAGAAGAGATCTTTACTTAATAAAACCTTTTTTAATTTTCAAAGAATTGCTTTAGCCAATCATATTATTGCTTTAATTTTACAGGGGTTGTAAAGACAAAAAAATATACCAACTTTAGAGCAAGATCCTTTTAAAACTATTTGGTATTTAGTTCTATAACTTTTGTTAAAGGATTATCAAATGCTAAAAAATATAAGTCCCATATCTAAAATTATTTTTTATATTTACTTTCTTGAGTAAATTAAAGAAAAGTGTTTTTTAACCAAATTTTACATATAAATTTGGGTGAGTCAACTCATTTGATTTATATGTGACAACATTTTGAACCCCTGTAGGGGGACATGTCCTGTGTCTGTTAATTGAAGTTGAGTGTAAAAAACTCTTATAGATATAGCTTATTTATTATTTTTATCAAATTAATTATACGGGTATTTCTATTTTCACCCGGGTTAAAGTCACCTGATATTTAATTTTCATATATATTATATAATAATATCATTAAAATTAGTCTATACTAACAATTAACTAACCAATATATAGTATCTTTAGTTTTTATAATATAGTGGCAATTATATATCGGGTGACTTTAACCCGGGTGAAAATAGAATTTCCCTAATTATACAGCATAATAAATAAAACTATTGATTAGTATGTTAGATAATAAAATTCACTTAATGAACATGGCTTTTCATTTTTTTGCGCAATAAAAATTTTATAATTTTAATTTTTTATCGTTATGACGGAAAAATGTCGTTATCTTCGTATTTGTATGTTACACGCTGATCTTACAATCGGATAAAAATCACAGAACCGCCAAATTATTGCGCCGTCAACTATTTCATTCCAAGAGCCGTTTACACTGCTAATTTTGATTAATGATTTTCACTAATACACCTCCCATGGGAAGATAGTTTTAAACGATCCAAAACAGGTTAACTTTCCTCGAAGTAGTAATTCTTATTGGCTCATATTGTGTATTGATTGACCAATGAAAATCCCAGTAGCACACCTATTTAAGATACATGACCGTAGATCGATTGATAATCAGATTACTTTCAGATTACGTATATAATTTATTGATCGATTGTGTTATCCCACGCGACCATTCAATCTTTTGTGTAATTTATAGTGGATAGATGAAAATGAGATCTAATATTTAGAATGGAGGCGAAGAAATATTACTCTTTGCGAAAAAAAATCTGTACGTACATGAATAGTGTTGCTACTCATTTACGTTATTATATTCTTTTGTCATGACTTTTGTACATTAATCAATTCGATAAAGATGCTGGTGAAATAAAATTAATGGTGAAACGATTTCAAAACACTATTAGTGAAAATTGGGGTTAAATTTGTTAAATTGGAGAAATTAGTGAAATTAATTTCACCAACCTCTTTAAATAAAATAACGAACATATTATAATTAACTTAAATAATACAACCTAGTTTGAATTATCTTAAAAAGAACGAAAGTAACTGTCCTAACATTAGAAAAATACATTCACTTAATACTCTAGAAATTAGAACTTCTAGATTGTAATGGTCAAGTTCTTTCAACATACATTTAAATACGAGTAAGTTTAATAACATATTAGGTGTTTATAGCACTTAAATAATTTCTCAAAATAATTTTTTGATTATTCGTAATGGCTAACTTCAAATTTGGATTCCTTTAGATATAGCTGGGATAGTGTAACTCTAGCTTTTTGGTTACGATATCCTAACCCTTTCGCTTCACATGTTGAAAGCGTTGACGTGATAGATAGGTATGTTGATCCGGACACTGGTGTATTAAGAACTACAAGATTGATATTGAAACGAGGTGTTTTGCCAAAATGGGGAAATGGGGTGAGTAAAATAATTTGTATATGAGAATAAGAAATTATCATAATTACTATATATTACTATATCTTTTACTGTATATTATATCTGTTTGTAGTTAATTAAGAAACCTGAAGCATATATTATTGAAGAATCATTAATTAATCCAAAAACTCAAACGATGATTACTCTTACAAAAAACATAACACATGCGCGTTTAATGCAAGTTGAAGAGTGGCAAACTTTTCGAGCTGACCCTAATAATCGTGAATTTACTCAAGTTAAAACCGAAGCCAGAGTAATTAGTAATTTTGGATGGGGATTAACAGAACGAGTTGAAGGTTTTGGAATAAAAAAATTTGCAGATAGTGCTGCAAAGGTAAAACTTTGTTTTATTTGTCTAAACAATATTAATAAAATAATACATTTATAAAGTTTATAAAGTTTATAAAATATTAGAGTCGGAAGGGCATGTCTCTTGTATTGGAAATGATTCGTGAAAAACAATTATTGCGTGGCCGTGGCCGAGGGTTTTTGACGATTTAGTTCCTTAATATCATAGTATGATAACATTCTCGTTTCGTCTCTGATTTACGAACACCCAAAAATAAAATTGCTTATAATTATTATCATTATTTATTTATTTTTTTTTCTTCATTAAAAAACGAGATTATAAAATTTAGGCACGTGATTTTACTATTTTATGTGTGATTCTTTTTTTTTTCGAGCGATTACAACCGTACACGAAGCAAATTGAAGACAATGTTGAGAAATCTTTCCTCTACTTCCCAGAACAAGAACGTCAATACGTTGTTCTCTTATGAAATCAAGGATATAATTTGCCGGATCAGTACTGGAATTAAAGTACAATTCCAAAGGAAGCTGGTGAAATGTATATAAAGTATATAATTGAAATAAATTTAGCATAAAAAATGAGCATATTCTTCTAGTCAAACACTGACCTCTGCCTTTTTAATTGCAAGAAAATCAGTAATCAATTTTTTGCCATTATTTACAATATCTTCTGCTTTTTGTTCTGCCTAAACGAATGAATTATCGGTGTAAATTTTAATATTCAATTATATAGAACGAATATAAAAACATACATACCTGTTGTTTTTGTATTTTTTTTTTCTCACCGTTAAGGATGTTTCCTGAAATTCATATTTATGTACGTACATAGACTAATTATTATAACAAATGGTT
Source organism: Dentiscutata erythropus (assembly GCA_910591965.1). NCBI lineage: Eukaryota > Fungi > Glomeromycota > Glomeromycetes > Diversisporales > Gigasporaceae > Dentiscutata > Dentiscutata erythropus. Next base: position 30,874 of record CAJVPY010000014.1, on the reverse strand, counting down.
CAAAATTAAATGGTTCGGACCGCTGTTGTTCTCATGTTCTCATGAGAACATACCTTTAGTGAACATTGATATTCTGTAAATGCTCTCTATGAAAAAAACATTTGAGAACACAATACTCGAAAAATATGTTCTCTATATAATAGTATAATACCAGATGGCAATTAAATTAGAAATCGAGCGAAATTCCAAAATCATCCGAAAGAAAATGAATGAACATGAAAGACGAAAAAGGTTGGGCAAAAATTTGAATAAATGTCCGATATTTTCCGAAATAAGATTTTTAAAAAACAGGGATAATAAATTTTACTGTTGAGAACATAAATAAATTTCCGAGAACATTAAATTTTCTCATGAGAACACCAACACTGGTTCGGACGCATGAAACTTACGTGTAACCGCTGAATATTCAAATGATGTTCCCCAGGATAGGACGCCAACGCTTAATAATAATAATAAGCCATTATTTAGATCCACTAGATTTTCGAGAGCCCATAAAAGAGCATAGTCAGAATTTTCTGAGCCATCAAGTGCTACTAAATACTTTTTTTTTTCCATGTCTTTTAAAAAGGTGTAGCAAGTAATTATATCGTCCGTTATATATTTGTAATAAAGACGGTTAGGTGATCGGCAAATCTGTGCAGATTTCTTAATTAGGAAGAACATCTGATATTTTAAATAACATGTGAGGACCAACTACAGACTAAAACTTTATCTTTACCCATTTAGTGCCAAAAAATTTGCAAAGCCACAAATATGTGTCATGTATCTATGCTCATAGGTCCTTTACCAATGAAATTCACGAGTGGTTGTAATATTGTAAATTGACTAATCTTTTTTATCTCATTATTATCAACAAAATTTGTACTTATAAATACCAGGAGCGAGCTTCACTCTCATAATACGTACAAAAGTATGCGTTACTAAATACAAAAATTCCCATTACAATGAAGTGATCTGTTACATTAATAAAAATTCACTGGATTTTATATAAGACTGGCTTTGAGTCTAACTTTATTATATCATTTTAATTAGCTTTTCACTGTATCAAAAGACTTTTACAGTATGTAGTTTTTTTTTCTCCGCTTCATAAAATATTTTTCCGCAGTGGGGAAATTAGCTATTTGAACTAATTTAAGCATGAATATATAGTTAGATTAGGATGAGGATTAGAGTTTAAATTAAAATAAGTAGTTTTTATATACAGTAAGAACCTCCATAAATGCACATGGGGTCTTTGCCTTGAAAATCGAGTTACGGAATATAGTAAATCATATGTCCCATACCTGATTTTCAAGGCAAAGACCCCACATACGTCCTATGTAAATTCTCTAGCCCCAACTTATAAGAGCACTATGTATTTCGTTCTCTATAAATGCAAACTTTTTAAGTGCACATTTTGCTTTTTTTTTATTATGGTTCCGAGGGGGGTGCACTTAGAGAGGTCTTACTAGGGATGGCAAATGTTTTAAAACGTGATTTTAATCTGCCACAATTATTACTGCATTCAAATTTATTAATTTTAAAGTGTAAATACTATGATAGTTTAGCTAGCATTATTCATATGATCCTACTCGGAGTTAGCCAGCGTTAGAGTATATATAGGCCAACTTGATAACACATTCTGTATAACTTAATCCATGTAACAGCAATTGGCCAATAGAAATTTTTTTATACATGGAAATAGCGAGTTTCTTTAAATTATGCAAAATCGCATATTTTATGTGCTATAAGGTGAATTATGCGGATATTATGCCGGATCATAATCCTGGACACTCTAGTCTAGACCCTGATGGGGCACAAAATTAGCCAAAGCCTCTAGTATGTGTAGATTGTTGATCACATGGATGGACAGACAGACAAAAATTGCATATAACCTGAAAATGTGAGTCCTTCGCTTCGCTCATCTTTAATAATAAAGTTTAAATTTTAAATTTAACATATACTGAAGCTAGTAGTTAAATATTTTTTAAAAAATTGTATTTATAGAAACCTAATATATACGTGTATTAAGATCTGAGTTAAAAGCTGCATTTTGAGAGATAATGTATTTAAAAAGTTGCAATTAAAAAAGTTGTATTTAAAGATCTAACGTATATTCTTTTAAAATTAAAGCACTTATTTTTTAAAATAAGATACGTAAGAAAATAGCATTTTTATTACGTACCGCCAAAATTAGTTACGTAGTCATTATGATATGAGTTGTTGCACAGCAAAACCATGCTTTAGAACATATAAAATATATATACTCTAAGCCTGGTTTTGTTATGCGACAACCCATATGACATATTATTTAAAAATTGGTATTAATGGAAGCCAAATATTTAACCCAATCAAGATTCAAAATATTATTGAATAATACATAAATTAATGAATTTGAAAATAATAAAAAAAAACATGTATTGAATGCTTAACTCGTATAAATAAAGCAAAAAATGGAAACTTCAAGAACAGGATATGGACGATGTTCGTAAAATGCAAGAGAATGCCATAAGAATTTATAAAAACTTGAGGATAATTATTAGTCTTTCGGACCGAATTTACAAATTAGAAAACAACAATGTATCACATTCAAACTTAATATGTAGCAATTGAAAGTAAAGCTTTGCGAGAATGGTAAGGTAATGAATGCTCTTATGTTTATTACATTTTTAAAATCGTATAAAAGTACATATGTAGACCAACAATTTTCAATTTAGGTACGACAAAATTCATATTGTCCATTAATTGAAGTTGAAAAAACCATACGAGAAAAATTCGCATATCACTTGAGAATAAAAATGAAGCTGATTGAAAATTATTGAGCAGTGTAAAAAACTCTATAGATATTACTTATTTATTATTTTTATCGAATTAATTATACAGCATAATAAATAGAAATATTGATATTATTCTGATATAAGCGTTTGCCTTCTTGAAAGTTTTACAGTATAACCTTCCGCTGCAAAAGAAATGGCCAAAAAACATCGAATCAAATTTAAAACCAATTCAAAAGATGGTAAACATAAAAAAATCTGTACCAAGCAAAAAGCTTTCAAAAAACCTGGTACAGTATAAAGAAAAAAAATACAATAAATTCGAAATTCACCCGGAGGGATCTTTTATAGTATAGGTGGGCAAATAAAAATTATAATACAGTAAGACCTAGGGATGGTAAAAAAACGTTTTAAAACATTTTTTATATGTTTTTAATTGGTTTAAAAAAAGTTTTAAAACATCGAAGCTGATGTTAAAATTTAATTGAAGTTAAAATTATTGCATTTTGGCCGGTAAATTTTGGGTTCAGCATTAAGTGCTATATTCTTTAGATCGATTAAAAAACATTTTAAACCATTTTTAAACGATTAAAAATAAAACAATCATCAGTTCTAAAATCACGTTTTAAAACATTTGGCATCTCTAGTGCTGAGAAAGGCGGAAATTGACAAAAAAAAAAAGATCTTCAAAAAATCCAATTTTTATATTGTAAAACTTATAATAAATTATAAGAAAGTTCAAATTTTAAGAAGCTATACTGCAAAATTTTATTAACACACCTACTTTTATGTAGAATAATCCTAACCTTATTTTAAAAATTGTCAATTTCTGCCCTTTTCTCAGCACCAAGACCATATGGTTAAATTAGTTTTGGATCTGATTTTTATGTATTTAAGGTTGGGTAGCATTTACTGTAAATTGGCGTAATCTCTACTACAAATGATCCTTTCACAGAGATTGCTATTCCAGTGACTACGTACCATAATAACACACATGGGCGTTATTTGAAACTCCCATTTTTTTGAAAATTGTTTTTTTTTGACTCAAAATAACGCCCATGCTTCACTTTAAATTTACCATATTACATATTTTGATCAAATTTTTCAGGGTAATGAAAATAGGTCTTCTGCGGCCAACCGGAGACTAAGATAAGTGTATCTTTTGGATGCTACTTATATGGGTTATGTGGAATCAATATTCGACTTCGATCATTAACGATTGTCACGTGAGTCACAGGACCAAAAATCGGTATTACAGAATCATCCCAAAAAATGCAGTGACATACAACGTGGCGCAGAAACGATATATATAATTTTAAGTTGGATCCTACAATTGTTTCATAGTTGTTCTAATGACCGAATCGATAAGTTACAGATTTAAATCAATAAGTTGCCAAAGTCAGCCGACATCAAAAACTTATCGATTCGGTCATCGACGTTTTTTCAACTGTCCCATTGTAAACCTATTAATTAAGTAAATTTTACTGACAATTAGTTTCCGACTTCCAAGTTTACACTGTGTAAAAAATACATATTATACATCATAATTAAATTTGTGGTCTGATATATAAAAAATATATGATACACATCCAAATTAAAATTTAGAGCTAAAGTTCGCTTGATGTTACTCAATATGTTGTGTCGCTAGTAGTGCATATGCATTTAAATACAAATTTAGATTTTCGTTTTTTTTTTCATCTAAAAGTAAAATGACTAATAATTCAGTTCTTCATGAAACATCAACTAAATTAGACCCTTATATCCTTGGATACAATTATCAACATGGAGTAGGAATTGAAAAGGATGAGCATAAGGCATTCATTTATTATCAAAAATCAGAAGAGATGGGAAACGTAGATGGAATATTCGCACTTGGAAACTGTTATAAAAACGGAATAGGAGTTGAAAAGGATGAACACAAGGCATTCATTTATTATCAAAATTCTGCAGAGATGGGGAACGCTGGTGGTACATTTAATGTTGGATGTTGTTATCAATATGGAATCGGAGTTGAAAAGGATAAATATAAAGCATTTATTTATTATCAAAAATCTGCAGAAATGGGGAATTCAAATACAATGAACAACCTTGGAAATTGCTATTAAAATGGAATAGGAGTTGAAAAGGATGAATACAAGGCATTCAATTATTATCAAAAATCTGCAGAGGTAGGGGACGCTGATGGAATATTTCAAGTTGGATATTGTTATAGGAATGGAATTGGAATTGAAAAGGATGAGCGTAAGGCATTCATTCATTATCAAAAATCTGCAGAAATAGGGCATGCTACGGGAACATTACAAGTTGGATTTTGTTATGATGACGGATTTGGAGTTGAAAAGGATAAACACAAGGCATTCATTTATTATCAAAAATCTGCAGAAATGGGGAATGCTATGGGTTTATTCGTAACTGGATATTGTTATAAGATTGGAATTGGAGTTGAAAAGGATGAAGCGTTCGTTTATTATCAAAACTCTGCAGAGATGGGGCATGTTGTAGGAACATATATAGTTGGTGATTGTTATCAAAATGGAATTGAGTTGAGAAGGATGGACATATGGCATTCATTTATTATCAAAAATCTGCAGAGCTAGGAGATGACGTGGGAACATATATGGTTGGATATTGTTATCGAAATGGAGTCGGAGTTGAAAAGGATGAGTGTAAGGCATTTATTCATTTTCTAAAATCAGCAGAGTTGGGGAATGCTGATGGAACATGTATAGAGATGTGCCATATGCATTATGCAAGCGATGTTAAATGCTACATAATGCTATGCAAGCTGCCTAAAATTTAAAAATGCACATAGAAGTTATTATGTATTTTTGATCTATGTTATTTCATCAACAATCACTTTATGGACACTTGTTCTTATCAATATAAATAGCCTGTGAATCCAATAAAAAATCATTCTACCAGGTCTGTTTCCACTATAAAATCTAATAGTATGTGTTTTCGAATCCGATAACCTCTCAGTAATAATACAAAGTCTGTTCACTGCATATAGGTTTTGAGATATCTATATTATACATACAGGATTACATAATGCATCATGCGACATAATGCTGCATTATGTGATGCAAGCTAAAAAAATTTGCATTCGCACATCTCTAAACATGTAGCGTTGGAAATTGTTATATGTTGGGAATTGGAGTTGAAAGGGACAAACGTTGTGAGAGGGCCCTACAACTTTATTTTTTTTTATTATTCATTTCGTATTACCCCTTTCTTTTTTTATACATACCACTATTCTATTTTGTTCTATTTTTATTCTACTCTATTGCCGATACTATTGTTAAATATTACTCAACCTAGAGAATATGATTTGTACGATAGGTCTGTTTCGTTAGACTTAATCGCTTTAGTGACTTTAGTCACGATATTAGATTTAGCTACTTTATTCGAAATATTAGCTTTAGTAGCTTTATCCCTTTTTTCGAATATAGTCACTTTATGTAATTTCCTCACTAAATTCAATTTAATAGCTTTATTCTCTTTCGCTGCTAAATGTAACTTAAAACCTGTATTTCGATATCATTGTAAAAAGTATAAAAGCGAAGATACTTCGCGCTGAAAATAAAGCAGAACTGTGAGTTGAGAACTCAAGTTAAGTAATACTTCGAATAGTAGAAGTACTCCAGTAGTTTGATACTTATCTTTCTTTGTTCCAACTAAAAAACATCGATTAAGAAAATATACTCTGATCCAGTTGTAATTGAAAAGCCGTTAAGAGTCTTGACCTTTGAAATCCGAGTAAAAGTGTCAACTCTAAGTTCCCCGCCCTATAGAAACTTTGCCTCTAAGTTCCTTGACCTTTGAAAAATAGTTCAGAACTAAAATATTGAATCGCCACTAAAACCCTTAAATATACCCTTATAATCCTCGTGACGTATTGTTCAACCTAAAAAGTATAACGCTGAGCCGAATTAAGCCTCCGATCTTCAGAATATTCTTACCCGTGACGTAAGAATCTCAGATCAAATTAAACAGCCGATCACCGCACCAGTAAAGATTCCACGTGACTCACGTGACAATCGTTAAGAATCTTAACGATTGTATCGAAGCCGGAAGTTACCAAGCCCTAGTTTAAAGACAAGGATTATAATTGCTACTAAACCAAAGCCTATTAATCACCACTAAAGGTATAATTGGGGTTTATACTTATCCTAGCCGCCAAATACGCCGCAGCAAGACTCAACAAGACTTTGAGACTCGGACCAAGTCTCTCCACGCCTCTTTCCGCCTGCCAATTCGAAGTCTTAGGGTCTTGGGATTGTAGAATTAGTTATTGGACTGTTTGATTTAGTTAGTTTTAGTGGTTAAACATTTAAGTCACATCTTCTCAACGTAAGGCATTCATTTATTATCAAAAATCTGCAGAAATGGGAACTGAAGCCGCAATAAGCAAACTTGGGCATTGTTATTATTATGGAATTGGAATTGAAAAGGATGTGCATATGGCATTCATTTATTATCAAAAATCCGCAGAGACGGGAGACGCTGTGGGAACATATAATGTTGGATGTTGTTATGAAAGTGGAACTGAAGTTAAAATAGATGAGCGTAAGGCATTTGCTAATTATCAAAATTCAGCAAAGATGAATTATCTTCCGGTAATAAATAGAGTTAGACGTTGTTATCGAAATGGAATTGGAGTAACTAGAGATTTGCAAAAGGTACCAGATGTATGTTATCTTGTACTATATTTATAAATTGTATGTTTTTCTTTTTAATGACTGATTAAAAATTATTAGAGAGCAGAAACAATTAGCAGGTAACTGTTATTAATTATTTGTTAAATTATTTAAATCTAACGATAAATAATATGTAGCAAAAGAAAAGCGAATATATGATAATTTAGATATTGATGATGATTTAAAAAAAGTATTTTCCGAAAGCAAATATCCATTGTCTTGGATTGCTTATAATGAATTTGAAAATATTACAAAGATAGGGCAGGGTGGATTTGCAACAGTGTATGTTGCCAAATGGGCTAATTATTACGATCATAACAGAGGTATTATTCAACCCGTTGCACTTAAACTACTTCACAATTCAAAAGCGAATAATGAAGAATTTGTGAGTGAGGTAAATTTTATTTATTTACTTAATAATACATCTAAAATTTTAAAAGTCATTTAACAATTTATTTATTAATACAAAGTTAAAAGCATTTTGTGATATTGGCAATAAAAATCCATCATTTTTAAGATGCTATGGAATATCAAAAGATGATTCTTCTGGTGACTATATCCTTGTTTTGGAGTATGCAGAAATGGGTTCTTTGCGTAAAAACCTTTACTTCGCATCCCTGACGGAATGGGAAAGAAAATTAACTTTATTACATTGTATTGCTTCTGATTTACAAATAATTCATTCTCATGAACTTATTCATCGAGATTTGCATAGTGGTAATATTTTAATGAATAGTTTACACAGTGCATATATTACAGACTTGGGACTTCCAATGTCGACAAGCATGGCATTAAAGGTAGAACGTCGTGGTGTCTATGGAATTTTACCATATATAGCACCTGAAGTTTTAAACGAAGGTCAATATACAACAGCATCGGATATATACTCATTCAGCATAATTATGTGGGAAATTTATATGGAAAATCAGTAATATATTTTTATAATCAAGAGCATGTAATGCAGCTTCAGATAGAAATATGCAAAAATGATTTACGACCACCTGTTGTTGAAAATATTCCACAATGCTATATAAGCCTAATGAAGAAATGTTGGGAAAGAGAACCGATAAATCGCCCATCGGCAATAGAAATTTGTGAAATCCTTACAGAATGGCAAAATAATGAAAATATTTTATCGGAATTAAATGATTCATATGAAATATTGGATGAAATAATAGATGAAAGATTAGATGAAAGACTAAAAAATCTTAAGAGCACACATAAACAAACATCTGACGACATTTATAAAAGCAAATTTATTGAATATACTACATCACTTTATCAAAGTAACTATTTTTATTTTTTATTAATAAATAAATTTATATATTACGTAATAAGATATTAATTTCTATAATTATTTGATAGATAGCGGATTAAATGAGTTTACTATTAGAGAATGATATAAAATCTATATAACTAAATGGCGTGTCTACGTATTTTTAAGCCCAAAATACCATCAAGTCATGCGTCTGATCTTACAACTGCGCCATGTCGCACAAAGCTATTAATGCTACAGTATTAATGATAATAGCTATATTATATCTTTTATTTTTATTATCTTTATTATATATCTTAGCTCTATTAACTATACCATTTCTATTATATGTATCAGCTATATTATATCTAAACCATCTAATTCAGAGTTTGTCCGTTTAAACGTTTTCGATTGGCTACCTGTGAGGTGATGATGTAAATTATTTGTAATGGATTACCTTACGACATTTTTTGTAACTATTAGATATGTGTAAATATAAATTTGCATTTTCATTACGACATTCTCGATATTCAAAATTAATTATTAATACGATCCTACAATGGTCGTCGAATTAGTAACAATTGCGACATTCCTGTAAACCGCATGGCATTATGATATCTATGATGATTAACAATTGCGATGCTGCATGGCATTACAATTACCCACGATGATCATCAATTTGTAACTATTGCGATATCTCTCTCTATACCCTAATTCAGAGTTTGTACATTTTAACAATTTTGATTGGTTGTTTTTAAAATTATTAAAAAGTTTGTGTTTCTGGTATAGCATTCATCTCTACGTAATAAATACGTAATATTATCCCGGATGAATTTATCAATGACAAATATACTATTGCGACACTCTTGATCGTCCACATGATTGTCAAATTTGGGATCGTCTAAAGCCAGATATATAGTCAATACGTGATTTTTAATTTACAACATTTCTGTAATCATCGTGTAATTGTCAATTGCGGCATTTCCGTTTACATTATTAATTAATCGCCATATATTTGTAAAAAATACGTGAAAATCGATATTAAAGAATATGGAAATGACATAAGTCTCCTGTCCATGATTTAGTAACACAAAAGGAAAGCTTAGAATTGTTGATTTCCAAAATTTTACTTCATTAGTAAAATTTCTGATTTCAAACTTTCACTTTACAGCGCTAATTCTTAAGATTAACGTTCGTGCCAGTATAAACTAACTCTGGAATAGCGAGTAAGTTTTGTAACAGAATTTTTTACAGTAGCTCATGGTGATTTCAATGCAAACAAACTCAACCATATAATTGTGGTTACCAGATAACAAAGTTTGCAACAGAGTAACTCGGGATAAAAATCATGATACAAGCAACATTAAGTATTGTGTGTGCTTCAATGGCGAGTAAATTCTGTACAGACTTTTTTTTTCAGTAACTTGGTAGAAGCTATGGTAATTCCGATGCAAACTAACTTGAACCTTATTCACATACCGTGGTCACCAGAATTGCAGGTAAATTTTATACCAATTTTTTACAGTAATTTAGAGTATATTTCAATACTAACTCATCTTTAATCACTATGCATATTACATTAGCAAATAAGCTTATAACAAAATGATCTTAACCACATTATACCTGTGGCCAAAATGTTTTGGCCATTTGGTTACTTCAAAGCAAAGTTGCCAATAATTTGTAAGCTTGATAGAAATTATTAGGCTTTATATATGTTAACTCGGATCCACAAGACCTTATGTAATCCTTTTTGGTATTTTCAAGACTTTTTGGAATATAGAATTTTCGGAAATCCCTACTTAATGTACAGCTGAAACTTCCAAAGTTCGCCGATGTATCAAAACGTCTTGCTGAAGTATCAAAGGGGCTTGCGTAAGGTTCTGCGGATCTGGATTACATATATGAAGCCTAATTTCTATCACATTTACAAATTATTGGCAACTTTGCTTTGAAATTTACCAAGTGGCCGAAATAGCTAAAACATTTTAGCTACATGTATAAACCACATCCTGCAGTAATGGAACAACAAGTTATATAACAGAATTTTCTATAATAAAAATCACGACAATTCTAATACTACTATATATGTATACCACATTAGCAGTAAGTTCTAAAACTGAATTTTTGCAGTAATTCATAGTAGAAATTGTTAATTCCAACACAACTAACTCAACTCAACCCACATATTGTGATTACTGAAATAGTGAGTAAGTTTTGTACCAGAATTTTTTATATAAAGATAATGATAATTCTAATACTAACTCAACTACGCATTAATAGTAAATTCTGTTACAAATTATGATAATTCCAATGCAACCAAACTTAGCTTTAATCACATACAATATAATAGCAGTAGCAGAATTTTTATGATGATTTATAGTAGAAATTTCAATAATTCAGTAGTTATGCACCATAATAGAAATTACGATTATTTCAAGAACTAAATACTTTATTATTAATGTCAAAGAGTTAAGTAGTCGCTGAAGCAAATGGTATGGGTCTTGTTTGCTCAATACACACACGCCTTTACTTCCAAACGCACTATTTATTCACGTAAGTTTCACTTTAATTGAGCGTTAACTATGTTATCAGTCAAAAAAACTAATGAATTCTCTTTATTTGAATTTCTATTTATTCGATTTCAATAATTACATATTTTGTACTACACTTTAACTTCGTAATTAATTTAATAAACTCTTTAATTACCTCTAATTTTCGTCATACATTCTACCCGATCTTTCTCATGCCGCTGTTATGTTTAGAACTTTTTCTTTTTTTCTTATTTGGATATAGTCTGGAGAAAATAATTATTGTGGCGTATTGAAGCCTATAATTCCCAGAGTGAGTTAGAAACGCCTACAGGGAGTAAAAGCTCCAGGCTAAATTTACGAATATATAAAGATGTAGTTTCAGTTTGCGAAGAGAATAATGTTCTGTTGAATGATTGTTGTTAGTATTTAGTATTGTTGTATAATCCGATGTATTAATTTATCTAATAAAGAGAAACCCTATAACCTGTAATTATAGATGTCAGTTTATTGATTTGAGCCATTTAACATTAATCACTATTTGTTCACGATCGAATGTATAGCAATAGATGATAAGTTCTGTAATAGAGCTTTTAACACTAATATAAGATGGGTGGCGCGAATGCGCCACCTGTCGCACTAGTCTTGTATAATTAATAGATAGAGTAAATACAGTATCGCTGATATTTCTAATAGCTCTCTTTAGTCGAAGAATATATATAAATACCCTCGATTTTTTACCAGGAATCGACAGCTCACAACTAGTGATGTGCCATTTATATGATACCTGAAAAATTTTAGCGTACAGTACGTACTGTACGTATAGTTCTTTTTCTAGCATCTGATTGGCTGGAGCAAGTGATCGGCAAAAATTTTAGCGTACAGTACGTACGTACGTACAGTACTGTACGTATAGTACTGTACGCGGCACATCACTACTCACATTTATTAAATAAAACATAAACCCTGTCTTCATGGACGATATAAAACCCAAACCAGATTGTTAACCGATTTAACAGTCTTGATCACGTGACTGACGTGAAGAGGTTTCACGGTCACATTTTGACACATTGTTGAAGTCACCCTATACGACTGCTTGTATATTCATATGCATTTAGCCGTTTGCCTCTTTCATAAAAGAAATCACACAAAACCTCTACATACATTCACTGCTTAAAATACTAAGCACGTGAGACATTTAGCAACTATCAAAACTCAGTTGCCTTGAACCGTTCAGAGGTGGTTTGAGTGTAACAGTATCTTCAACCTTTTGAACGGTTACATGCAGATCTGCAAGTAGCAAAGCACGTGTAGGTTGCTAATATGTACTACGTACTGTATATACTGTACTTTATTAAAACATTTTAAATAATAGCATAAAAAAAAGTCTAAGATGGAATATCACGATTAGTGATGTGCCATTTATATGATACCTGAAAATTTTTAGCGTACAGTACGTACGTACGTTACGTAAAGTTCTTTTCTGGAATCTTATTGGCTGGAACAAGTGATCGGCAAAAATTTTAGCGTACAGTACCGTAATGTCGAGAAATAACTGAAATTACAAATTTCGGCCTAAATTAAGCTTCATTCGGGCCAAACCTCTAAGTAACGCCCTTGCCCGTTATTTCGCGACAATACGGTACGATTATTTCTAAACCTACATACTACAGTCAGACCTCTCTATATGCACGTTATTAGAGTATGGTCACAAGGGCATGCACTTAGAGAGGTTTGACTGTATTATGATTATTTTTAAATCCATTTAACTATTCTAAAAATCTTGTCTATTCGGACTTATAATACGATAGCCTGAGATAGGGATTGGAACCGTTTAACCGCATAACAATTTTTATAGTGCCGGGCCGAATTATGTTTATCACGGGCCAGTCAATTTTAATGCCGGTTGAATTAAACGGTTAAGAAAATTTTAAGCGGTTCTAATTCCTAGCCTGAGGATACTCTATGCTACGCATCAATAATATTTGATCTTAAAATATTTAGAAAAATTTACGATTTCTTATTAACTAGCTATATTTGCAATTCCAAAATAATAAAAATGCAAAATTGAAATATATATATATAAATAGTAAAATACAGTGATAAACGTCAAGCAAAATAAAAAAAATAAAAATTTTCAACCCAAGCTCATTATATAACTTTTAAAAATGCCCTCCATAAATAAACACATATGATGCACATTTTTAAAATTTTATACTAATTTAAGGTACACTTGGATATTTTTTTATAAATAATCTTAAGTGAAAAATATATTCACCTATATAAATCCTCAGAGTTAATATATCACTCCCTAATAACATAATTTGCATATGTTGTGAAATTATTTGAAATTATTGACGCTAAATGCCACTAGAATGCTCACTCGCTATAAAATATGACATAAATAAGTATGAGAAAGTATTATTTTAAAAATATTTTAAACCTTATAGATATAGTATTGTGTTATTATTGAAGTTAATCTGACTTTAAATACTCACTCTCTAACAATCAAATGCGAGTAGTATGAGAATTATTTTATTGTGATTCTTAATTTGACTTTAAATACTCACTCTCTAACAATCGAATGAATTTTTCAATGTTACAGTATTTACATTTGATTTACCAAATGATGAGACTTGAATACTCACTAACTAATGAATGATATGGTACGTATGTGAATTTTTTAACGTTATTTTTGAGTTAACAATAATTTCAAAAACGTCCAAATACTCACTCCTTAATTCTATGATGCATATACGTATGTAAACCTTTTTGTTTTTTTCATTAATTTTGATTTTAAAATGCTTAAATACTTACATACTAAAATATGACCCATGCACATGCGCAAATTTATTAGTTATTTTTTGAAGTTAACAAAATTTATATTTATGGACATTGGACTCTATACACTTACGCACTAATGTGTACAACTATGTAAATTAATGAATGGTATTTTATTTTTAACGAGAATTAGGTATTAAATACTCACATCCTAATGATATATTTATTTTTTAATGTTGTTCGTTTTAAGATAAAAGAATTTTAAAAATGTCTAAATACTCACTCACTAATAATATAATGCAAACCAATATGTAAATTATTTAACCCTGTATTAATTTGCTTTGAATTAACGAGAATTTTGACTTCAAATACTTACTCTCTAACATTATTAATTTTATACGTTATTATTTATTTTTAAATTAGAAAAGGCTTTAGCATTAAAAAATATTTGATCTTAAATACTTACTCACTGTATGTACAGTATATAGGGAAATTTTTTAAGTTGTTTTATTTGCTTTAAAATTAATTGGAGTTCTGATATTTAAGAATACTCACGCTCTAATTATATTATTTATATAATAAATTGTTCAGTGCCGTATTTTAATTCAGAATAATGTGTTGTAATTCGATATTAAATATCCATACACTTACTTACTAATATATATTTCATATGGTTAATATATATATGTAAAATTTATAACAAAAAAAATTGATTTTAAAAATGTCGATACTTACGCACTAATAACATGATGTGTATACGTAATGGGTTAGTTAATGTTTTTAAATCAGAGTTCTGATTAAAATGTTTACCAAAAAATACTCACATTCTAATAAAATTATTATATAAATTATTCAGTACTGTTTTTTTTATTAATTATAAGAATTTTGTTATAGTTTAATTTTAATGTCTTAATACTCACGGACTAATAATATTGTTTATGCATATGTAAGTTGTTTGACTTTCTATTATTGTTCAATCAACAAGTATTTGATTTTAAAATATTTTAAGTACTTACCGCATTTCACTAGATTTCCATTTGTGTGCGCATTGATATATTATTTAATATTAACAATAAATAACGAATGTTTGCTGCAAATACTTACGGTTTTTTGTTGCTAATATTTATGTGTATAAGTATGATAGTACCATATTATTTTAATAAGCGCTGATTATTAAATTTTAAATTAAATACTCACGATTTCATACTAATGTGTGCATAAAAATATGGATAGTTTAGTACTATGCTGCATTTTAAAATGAACGAGAATTTTATTTTAGAATGCTTGACAATAAATACTTACAGACTACGTTGTCATCATAATGTAAGCACATGAATTGTTTAGCGCGCTGTTTTAAGAATTAATGAGGTATTATTAAAAAATGCTTAATATTGTTAAATACTTACCGACTAATAATATATGTATTTATGCGAATTGTTTAGCGTTACTATCGAAAGGTTTAAAACGTCCAACTTTAAATACTCACTAACTGGTTATATTTTTAACGTAAATATAATTAGAAAAATCTAATTTAGAATTGGTGATCGAAATGAATCTATTTACTCACGTTTCACCTGCCCATGCATCATAAGATTTAAGTTTTATCAAATTCTCCAAGTCAGTCATTGCATTATCGAACCAATTAATAATATAATAAATTTCTCCACGATATCTTAGTGCAGCTTCATTATTTGGTTCAATTTCTAATAATTTAGTTAAGTCGGTAAGTGCTTCATCATATCTTCCCATAATTAAACAAATTTTTCCTCGACACAATAGCGCAATTGGATTATTTGGTTGATCTTTTAATAATTTTGTCAATTCATCATAGTATATATCGAGAGCTTTAAAATTAAGCCAGTTTTTTTCTAATCTAATATCATCATTATTCATTGCTATTCGTGGAAATAAATTAGTATTAAATATCTAAAATACAAAAGAAAACAAATACGTATTTAGTATAAACTTACTTAAGTACTGAAACTTTTTTTGACCAAAATTTATTTCTACAGAACCGCCCTGTGACAGCCCGACGGCAGGATACAAACTACTCTCCAAATGGGCAGGTAAATGACATGCGATTCCTTGGAAAATTTTGTAAAATATTAAATCTTAATTAATTACTCTAAAGGTTAGTTCTTAAATGATAATTACCTAGATTTACTCCATTTTTAGTATAAAATACTATTCTGGTCCTGAAATTTAAATAGCAACCAATAGTGTCACCATCACTATATGACGGCCCATAATGCTTGCCAGTTCCAGAACAAAACAAATATCCATTATCGCCATGATAACCCCATGAGTTATATTCTTGTCCTACAGATATTTAATTAATATTCAAATTTAGCTAGAACTTTAATGGTAATAAATAAACAAGACAAAATCAGTTATTACCGAGCGTAGGTATGATATCTGAACAATCCGTTGTTACTTGATTTGTACAAAATCCGACCTCGGTAGTTCTTTGAAAGATGAAATTAGACAATTATAGCTAAATAACAAAAGTAACAATTAAATTATAAAATGAATTAAATGAATAATTATTATTTTACCCATATTTTCCATTATCTATAATTTTTACTTCAAAGTAAAATAACTCGCATTTTGAAGGAATTGGATGATTCGCCCGAATTATAGGTGCAACTTTATAATCAGCAGGGCCTTCCAAATTTAAAATTTCAAGCAAGTTAGTAAGTTACTGATAACATCCAATGGTTGTGATTTTTTTGAAATCCAACGATAAAAAAAATTTCTAAATTAATTGTTAATTATCTCACCTGTATAACTCACCCTAAGCCCATCTGAATCAACGCTTAAGTTTGAAGAGCTACTCTTAACATCCCACGCAGTTGGCAAAGCAGTATCTTCCATTTTGCTAAAATTTTTTAATACCAGAAGTGAGTTTAAGAAATATATGATTTATAAAAAGCTAAACGATAATCGATAGATATGTAAATAAAAATCTGTTTTTATCCGAAACAAAGCAAAGATTAGGCTTCTTAAAAACCTTTAATCGGATAAACTTTAACATTTTAGTGTTACGTACATATTAATCTCATTTTCATCATTATGACATAACCTACGAACAAAAAATAGAACATTGGCTGGGTATTGACGTACCATAATTTTCAAATAGAATATTTGCTTAATAAATTTGGTTAATTCTGATTTTCATGATGTATTCGCATAAATAATATATGTTTATAGAAAGACCCACCCAGAAATATTTAAATAGACATGACATCTCGTATTATGATGCTAGCACCCCTGATAACGGCAAACGCCGTAGGAAGATCAATTGTAATGATGTATATATGATGTATATATGATGTAATAAACAAATTATTAAGTGCTAATGAAGAATCTTGCATATATAATTAAAAGTTCCTTTCTGCATAAATATGTTATCAAGCATCTTATTTTAATGGATCAGAAGTGCAGGTCTTTTTTAATGAAATATCGAATTCATTCGAATTACGTAGCTTCGACTTAATTTGAGATTTTCTACAGGGGAATCCCCAGATTTTCGGGTCGTAATGGCCGGAATGCGTCGTGGTTAGGGTCGGGTTAGGGCTGAGTTAGGGTTAGTGGGAGCTATATGTTATATTAAAATTATCAGCTGGGCACTTTTCACTTAATGAACGACTATTGTTTCATTGGTAAAATTCTTAGTGATCTTAGGGCAAAATTGATCAACTCCGGCCCTTCCGGCAAGAGTTCCGAAGCGCCCGACCCGTAATTTTGGGATCTCCCTGTACGTAGGAGTTTAATTTGAGACTGATCAGCTCGGAAATCCGAGACAGATAAAATTTTGTGGCACGTTGTAAAGTGAAAATAGATATGGGTAGATTGCTAGGAAAACCGATGTTTGGCATTTTCTGGTCAATTTTAAGATTTTGGATTCAAATGAGAGTACTTATTCTTATTTATACATAGAGCATTTTTTTTCTATATTGACTAAGTAAACTATCGAGATTTTTAGATTTAAAAAAATTGTTCTTCGAAAATTAGACATTCTAAAAATAGATGACAACCAAGGAATATCCAATCAAAATTAACTGAAATCGAATGTGTAATATAAACTTTTTTTTTAATATCCCATTTTTTGTATTTTAGTTATTAAAAACAATATATTTATGTATAAATATATGATAAATATACATCTAAAAATAAATCAGCAAAATTCTAAGTAGCACAGAATTTAATCGCAGAATTAAAAAACTACCTACCCTTCAGACGGTGGTTTTCCTAGCACACAGCCCATATAGATCGTCGCCGAGGTTGTTCAGGTCGATTCAGCAAAATTCACATACATATTTGGCAAAACTAGCCGCGCTACGTTGTCACATCTGTCTAATTACAAATACAGTCATATAATGATGATCACTTAAGATTTTTTATAATAATAAACTGTCAACGATAGAAAGCTCAAGCTGCAACTCCAAATAAAATTATATTTGTCGGATTCGTTATAATGTGCTCTTTAACGTGACAATGCTCTTTTTTTTATTTTTTATTGTCTGGAGTGTAGTTGGGAAATAATGTTATACCAAAATTCTTTTTTTGATATATTATTAATAAAATCATCAAAAATGTAACTTGAAATTTTCCGTGCATATAGTTACACAATGTGCAATAGCTACGTTTTTGATATTTTTATTAATAATGGATCAAAAACAAGGATTTTGGTATTACATTATTTCCCCCGCTACGCTCCAGAAAATAAAACTAAAAAAAGAGCGTTGTCACGTTAAAGGGCACATTATAACGAACCCGACAAATATAAATTTATTTGTATGGGTTTGCTGGAACGTCGATGTTTCACACTGATCCTTCACCTGGTGTGCGCATATAAAAAATTGTTTTACAATATCAGATCATTCCACCAGTGTATGTTATGATTATTATCCCACACCACTTTATATTATAATAAAAATGGGGTGGATTAGTAATAATAATACCCCGTGATCTTGATATAGTGATCGGGGGGTATTATAATCATAACATGTACTAGCAGAATGATCTGCAAAATAATATTTTATATGTCGCACATTGGGTGAAGGAACAGTCGTGTGACATTGACGTTTCCTGTTGTTTGCTGGTTCAAGGGTTATTGCAGCTTGAGTTTTCTATGTTTTTACTATTAAATTATCGTTGATCTACAGTTCATTGTAAAAAATCATGATTAGCGCACTATATTTGTAATTACAGTAGACTGATGTCGTACACTTCAGTATATTATGGTAATCGATATTATAAATAGAATTTTTTAAATGTATTTTTACCATGTCAGGTTCTACTCTATGAGAAAAGTGGTCCGGGTGTTGATGCGGGTTGACTCGGGGTTGTCTGGATAGGCACGAGTCATTAGGGTGTACAATGCTATGATAGTTAGCGCTTAAAAGCAATATCTAGCGTTTGGTGTTACGCTAAATTACTTAACTGGGTAATTTCGGTTGTATTGATATTTAATTTAGGTAATTGATCGTCCTCGAATTTGCTTTCTTTAGTAATTTTGCGGTTCACAAATTTCAACTTATTGTATACAGTACTAGCAAATCGCCCGTGCCTCTGGCACGGGGGAAAAAATGGTTATTCGAAAGAATGAATTAAATATAATATTTATAGTTAGAAGAGTTTTGATAGTTTGAATAATATGGTTAATTAATGCTAGTATAATATTTCATAATTAAATTTATATTGTTTGGGAGATAGTATTTTTAGAGTTGTGTTATTATTGTATTATAATAATGTGTTTTATAGTCAAAATGCATTTTATAGACAAAATTAGATTTATAATAAGTTGAATATGGTATAATAGTAGAAAGAAGAATTTGATGTTTTAAATAAATAAATTGATAATTAAATTGTATTAATATTTATTATTTTGGGTTTAAAGTGTTGTTTACGAATATAATAGTGTTATGTTGATTGGGATTGTAGTAGTTTTGAGGGTAATTAATATATTTAATGATAGTAATAGATATAATTATAAAATATGCAATTAGAATTGAAGTTAAATATCATATGAGTAACTTGTAATAATATTATTGAATTTTGTATTGAGATATGTTATATATTTAATAAAATAGGTTTAGAGAATTGCTAATCTTAACCGGGAAATTTTCTCTGGGGTGTTTAGAGATGCTATATTTCAAAAACATACTAAGTAAATAGGATTGGGTATCTTAAGCAAAAATGCTCAGGACCCCTGATAACCTTGTAAAAACTAATTCAAAACTTTATATCAAACATATATTACATTATATAAAACTCCTATATATTTTAAAGCTGCACCCTAACCCTAAAAATACTAAGGGAAGAAAATTCTTTAGGTTAAATATAGTAATTTTCTTGATTTTATTAAGTATTTTTGGGTTGGGTTTTAGCAAAAGTATATAATAAAATATTGATAATTGTATTTATTTTAAATTTTTTTCTAAATTAAATTTATAATTTGATTAATTTTGATAAGCTTTATTTATATATACTGTAATAAGTTATAAAATAAGTATTAATATTTTATTATTAAAAAATTGATTTTGTGATTTGTTTTAATTATTTAATATTACTTTTGGATAAACTATATTTAGTGTGCTATTGCTATTGTTATTTGGAAAAAAGAACTTTTATATAGTGTGGGTTAGTACAACGGGATAAGGCTACATAGAGTTAACTATAAGAGAAAACTAGAGTTCTAAGATATAAGTCAACATGTTTTACAGTTTGACTTTGTAATTTATTTATAGTAATTGCAAAAGCTAATTGGATAGAAAATTGAAATTGTTTAAATATAAATAGAAGTTTAGAAGTAAGAGTGAAAAATAAAGGTTAAATTGCTAGCATAGTCTCTAGTTAAAATATAAGCTTCAATTACATAATGATTGAGTCATATTATAACTAATCAAGAACTATTGCAGAGACCTTGGTGAGGTGCTAAGTTTTATAAAAGTATGATAGAGCATTCAATTAAGTTTAAGTGTTAAAGGTGGTAGGCTAGTATGTTTGAAAGAATTTAAATATTTGTTAGAATATAGTTTGTTATTAATTTCTTCAAATATTATACTATCAGAATAAAAAAATATTTATTTCTTTCTTGAAGAATGTCAAGAATAGCAAGATTGATATTATTAATATCAACATCAGAGAATGAAAGTATTATTTAGTCTTTTAAATATTTATCAGTACATATATTTTTAATATTAATATTATAATAGATTGATCTGGTAAGAGAATTTAAGTTAGGGCTAATTTTCATATTTTTAGATATAGTAATAGTGTTGTTAAGATTAAATGTATTTGTGCTATTGCCAATTTAAATACAGTAAAACCTCTATAAGTGCACGCCCTTGGGACCAAGCTTTAACAACGTGCACTTAGAGATTAATAAGAAAAAGTGCATTTATAGAGAGCATGTATATATTTGGGCCAGAACTTGAGCGTGCATTTAGAGAAGGTGTACACTTATAGAGGGTGCACTTATGGAGGTTTTACTGTACAGTAAAACCTCTATAAGTGCACGCCCTTGGGACCAAGCTTTAACAACGTGCACTTAGAGATTAATAAGAAAAAGTGCATTTATAGAGAGCATGTATATATTTGGGCCAGAACTTGAGCGTGCATTTAGAGAAGGTGTACACTTATAGAGGGTGCACTTATAGAGGTTTTACTGTAATAGAAATAAATTAGTTTAATATGAAATTAGAAGTTAAAGAAAATTAAAATTATTAAAAGCCATTGTACAAATTGTTGATTGTCAGCAAATTCAAATTCAAGATACATATTTTTTTAATATATGTATTTTTTATTTGATTATAAAAAGCTTGAGAACTAGTATTATTAATAAGTAAGAAAAATATTTAAATAAACATTTAACTTTTACAGAAATAACAATTACAAACTAATTTTTTGAATCAATGCTTTTTTACATTTTTTAAGCCATCTGGTCAGTGATTTATGTATTTGATGCAGATTTGATCACTAGATTATAAAAGTATTGGCTATAAAAATTGTATATATGAAGTTCTTTTTCTTAAATGAATACATTATATATATATTTATTTATTTATTTTTGCTTCTCTTTTTTATAACAGGAATGTAATGTTAACTACTAAATCAAATTTATTTGATCTAATTAACAACTTGGCTAGAATCTCTAGACTAAATTTAACTTGAAGTCAATTCATTATAATAAATTTACTACATTAAAAATAGTTTATTTATTTTATTTGTTCTTTCATTCCATTTGCTCTCACCTCTAAGAGTTTCGCAAAGTGATATTAACTGAAAAATTAACTTCAAATAGCCAATGGATATTCAAAGGACAATTACACAAATAGGTAAATAAAGTAGTCTTAATTTGTTTATTATCATATTTTTTATAGTAAATATATAAATAGCTATCTCCTTTTTACAGCTAATAAACTTCAAAAACTTTCTCTATGTTATTTAGTTCTAATTCACTAATTATTTGAGAAATATCTATAACTATCTCAAGATTCATATATATGTTGCCTCCTTCATCAATATCTATAAACTTTTTATAAACTATATGTTTAATCTTTTTAGATTTTATTTTTGCTTACAGATATAATTTTAAATTTGTTCTTTACACTTCTTTTCAGCTTTCATTTATACAGGTTGAACATTCAAAGCATGTTTTTTGATTACTTTGAAATATAATAATAGATTTTATAATTTGACAAGACAAACAAAGGTTTGGATTTTCTATTTTATGATATTAAAGAAAAAATAGTTATTCTTATTATTACATGTATTATTATTATTAATAAAATGTTGTCATTATTGTATCAATCATGTCAAAAATAAACTTGATATTGGTGTCAATACTAGGTGGGTTGCACACTTTAAAAAATTTCACCCAAGTAACAAGTTTTATTTTTATAATAATAAAAAATTTAATACAAGTATGGTATCAAAATACAAGTATCGAAAAAAAACCTAAGTTTATACAATATAATAATTTTTTCAATTTATTTTCCATTATCATCTTATTTTTATATTTAATTTCAATCTCTCTGGTTTTTAATTCTAGTTGTAATTTATACTCAAGATCTAATTTGTACTTTTCTAAATCAGATTTTTCATTTTTTTCATGTTCCTATTTTTTTTTTCAAAATCAAGTTTATCTATTTCTAACTAAAGAAGTTTTTGCTTAGTTCAATCTCAGTTTTTTAGTGTATAATTATATCAATAGACTTTATATAATGCATTTCATATTTATCTAAACACTGTTTCTTATTAGATTTTAGAGTGCAATCCTTATTATTATCATTATCTTTTTGCAAGTTATTATAATAAGTCTATATATATTACAATTATAATAATATTTGTTTTATATACAAATACAAAGTTATGTTACAGTAATATTTATCTGATCTGTGCTATTTACCAAATAGTTAGGATTTACATTTTCATAGTTTTTGAATATATCATTCATTTCATTATAAAAGGCCAAGTTGATACTCTTTTTAAGTTTGTTTAAGCTTTCTTCCATATACTTATTGATAAGTGATCAGATTTTATTACAAACTTGATCTCCTGTTTTACTATTACCAAGGTATAAAGCAGCTTTAAAGTAAAATTTTTTTTATTTATTCGGTAAAGTAGCATATTTTTAGATAAGTAAGAAAGTAATAATTTAATAATTGTGCTTGGCCAAAGACAAGACTCTTTATAACTATCATTTAAACTATTTTTTTGGTTTTTAATTTTTGTTTAGGGACTGAAGATGATGGAGAAGGCAGAGCTAGAGCTAAAGCATCTGATTCAAGAGGTAAATAGATATTATTTTCATTAGATGAGATAGTTTCTTCCAAATTAATTATATCAGAAGTTTACTTAGAAAAATTTTGTCATGTAAACTTTTTGGAAGTTTTATTTGGATAAACTAAAAAAATCAGTTTGGTTTGTGCTTGTTTTAAGATGTCTATTTTTTTTTTTTTTTTTTTTTAATTGTTTTGAAATTGAGCTTTTATATATTTATATCAAATTTATTTTTACTAACTTCACTGTCATTCTGATATAGCAATTAATAAGATTAGTAATTCTTTTTTTTAATTAGAAAAAAAATATATTAATCTCTATATTAGGTTAATAATAAGATTTTATAGTGAGTACATACAGAGATAAATTAGTACATTATTTATTGTTAATTTAAAAAAAATTTCTAAAGAGTACTTTTGCAAAACCTTTTATCGTGTTTGTAAAATTTTAGTTTAGTGATTGTTCAAGTGATTATTGTTTAAAACCGAACTTCACTGCCTACTCTATTTATACAAAAATGAAGAGGAGAATGAAAAATAAAAAAAGCTGAAAGAATGCAAAGTCTCGCTCTTTTTCACCCAGCAATGGATATTGAATCATTGCAATAATTGTAACAATAAGTAATCTACACCATCAATCATGATAATATTCAAATGCCTCTTTTATATTTTTTTCAACTCCTATTCTATATTGATAACAATGTCTAGCATTATTTATTCTATCTTCATGTCCCATATTTGCAGATTTTTGATAATATTTAAACATCTCATTTATATTTTTTTGAATTCCTATTCCACTTTAATAACAACGTCCAAGATTATATATTTCATTGGCTTGTTCTATATCTATTGATTTTTGATAATATTCGAAAGCCTTCTTTTATATCCTTTTCAATCTCTATTCTATTTTAATAACAACATCCAAGATTATATATTCCAATTGCATTCTGTTACGGTCATGTTTTTGACAATAAATGAATGCCTTGTATTTATCTTTTTTAACTCCAATTCCTTTTATAAAACAATTTCCTACTTGATTATTCTATCAGCATTCCCCATATCAGCAGAATTTTGATAATATTAGAATGCCTCATGTTTATTCTTTTCGGTTCCAATTCCATTCTGGTGACAACATCCAACATTATATATTCCATCTGTATATCTGATATCTGCAAAGTTTTGATAATATCTAGATACTTTCTTTATATTCTTTTTAATTCCTATTCATTTTCATAGAAATGACCAAGATTATATGTTCTATCAGCTTGTTCCATATCTGTTGATTTTTGATAATATTCAAAAGCCTTCTTTATAACATGCCCCACATCTGCAAATTTTTGATAATATCTGAATGCTTTCTTTGTATCTTTTTTAGTTCCTATTCCATTTTCATAGCAACATCCAAGATTATATATTCTATCCACTTGTTCCATATCTGCTGGTTTTTGATAGTATTTGAATGCCTTCTTTATATCTTTTCAATTTCTATTTCATTTTCATAGCAATGTTCAATATTATATATTCTATCTATATATCCAATATCTGCAAATTTTTGATAATACAGGAGGCTACTAGTGTATTGTGAACACTTTTTAAAAATTCATATAAGGCTAAATAAATATAATATCAAGCTAAAAATTATTTAAAAGATTTATTAAAATAAAAAAAAAATTATAAAATTCTATGCAATAGTTTTTAAAATAATTAAAATAATAAAATTTGTGTAATGTTATATCAGTACAAAGCTAGTAATATTAAAAAAATTATTAAAATTATATTTATATAGTAAAAATTAATTTTTTATTAAATAAACTAAATTTTTAATTTTATAAAGTTATTTAATATATATAAAAAAAACTCTTTCCGTCTATCACTCGTATACAAATTTCTCCCAGCTTAATTATTTAAAATACTTTATAACTTTATTTTTTACTAAGTTAACCTTAGTTTTGCTACTAAATAAACTTATTTGTTACCAAAAAATACATATAATACTTGAATATTAAACTAAAAACTTTTAAAGCTATCGAGAAACAGCCACTTGGCCTTTTTTCTTATATTTTACTTAATAACTCTAAAATGGTTATCTAAACCTACTCTCTGAACTTAGAAAAACTTATCAAGCTCACTTTTCCCATCATAACAAGCTAAATTTCAAGCTTGTAAACCTAAAACTGATGGAAATATACTTAAAAAACTTCCAAACTCCCCTAAGTTTTTCTTCTTTTTCTTCTAAGGTTCTTTTTACAAAAAACCCTATAGGCGTTTTCTGTGCAATGCTAACTATTTTTAGACCATATTACCCACGCTTTCAACTACTCAAAATTAGTGGTTTTCTACTAATTACATCAATTTCATTTGAATTTTTAATTAAAATTTAATATTTACAAAACAGGAAATATTTAACTAACACGAATATATAGTTTGCACCTATTAAATTACAGTAACACAATACAACTTGAGCTACTCTAGCCACCCTAGCCACAGTTACACAAGCCGCAGTTACACAAGCCGCAGTATCTAGGGGTCTTTAAAGTGGAGAGATCACGTAAAATACTGTTTTCATTAACTTTAGGGTTAGGGCTCACATTGAGCTAGGGTTAGAGTAGTTTCTGTGTTTAGACTACAGTTTCTTCTATTTTTCGCATATTTTTTCTTTTTTTCGCTTGGTTTGCTTTGTCAGGCTGATCCGCAATCATCAAATTTTAACAATTTGATTGGTTAATTATAACGTAATCTGCCCCGCTTTAAGGGACCCAGTATCTAGAAGATTCTATAGTGTAATATTACACAAAATAAAATTTATACTGCCCAAAGCTCACTACTACACCATTTCAAATCTACTAATATCTCTAAGATATAATGCCAACTCTTATCAGTGAACTAGCCGATACCTTAGATCTTGACTATTTTTACTCGACCTGTAAAAATAGTTATGGTATTGCACTTTTTGAAAGAGAGAGGAAAAGTTATATGAGACCAATTCCCCTATACAAGCTTCATCAACTTGTCTTACCAAAACTACTAGAGCAACCAACAAAATAACGCATTTATTCCCTGCACCCCCTTCTACTTCTATTGTCAAATGCTTATACAACAAATACTATACCAAATTTGTCTTCAATTTTAATAATACTTACCAACTCTATACAGACTTTTCTGTAATTAGAACAGGAAAAAGTGCAAACTCACAGACCTCGACAAAACTGCTACTCTTATTAACAAATCTCTAATACTAATGAAAATATTCCTCCCTCTTCTACTCCCCAAATATGCCCATCACCAATGCCTACAATGCAGTTTAACAATTGCTTGCAAATTCTACAATGATTGACATTATCCAATCAAAAACTATCAATTAATCAATGAAGAAGTCTATTATGCCAACTATGCAAACACACTCGCATCTTCTTCTAAAACACCCAATACAACTATCGTAGATCTACCCAGGAAAGATTTAACTCCTCTTTTTCAACAAGCCTTAGACGACAAACCAAAGCATACACTGTCCTCTAAACGATCAACCACAAATCCACTATCCCAAACTATTAAACCTCTTACTACTACAACTACAGACAACAATAACAATTCAACCAAAACAAAGTCTACCTCTATTCCAACCTCTATGGAAATTGACAGCGACACTCTTCAAAATCTACCACACAATACCGAAGTCAATAATAACATCCCTCCCCTTCATGAAATCCTAATTACCGAAACTCTACTCCCAGAAACCACCAAATTCAACAAGAACACTACTCAAACAACCTATTCATCAATTGTACAAAAAATCTCAACCAATACTATCACTACTTTCCTGAACAAAAGTCAAACTAAACAAGCTAAACCCAGCCCAACCTTCAACTAGTTCTCCAACTTTCCAATTACAGAAAATATGAAACCTAATACCAGACTACAAACTCCTTTTTCTCAACATTTATATGATTTACTTAAAAAACATCTTCACAACTTCTACCCAGGCTCTACACTTAAAGCAGCAACACCAAACAAACAACCCCTGAAAGCAAGTTTTTACCATATCATTTGTTGCATGGCAGAAGAAAGACCAGACTTTCATAATAACTATATCTTTCAAATCAACTCTTCAATCAATAAACAAGCAACTATTCCCTTTAACATACTAGAAGATACTTTTAAAAAAATTCCAACTAAATTTACTTCAATTCTTTTCACTAAACTTAACTATCCTAAAATTTTTACCTCTCCGGCAACCATTCCCCCTTATAAAGCTGAAAACTGACTCCAATTTTGCCTGAATCTGGCATGCTTACATCTTTATCTCCAAAACACATACCAAGCTATTGACTATAACAAATTTGCAGAAAACCTCAGCCTTCATTATAAAACATATAAACTTACTTCCCAGATTGTTAGTACAAACCAAGAAGGAAGATTTCTAACAATTAAATCTGACAATAGATTTAATATCAACTTATTTTTTAACCTTTCCATATCCTTCTTTGAAAAGAACTTCTCAATCCCCTCTTTTAAAAATTTCTCAGACTATTTTAATGAATGATTTGAAGAATTCTTTCTCATTTATAACTGCCAATTTAAAACCACACTTAATAAAGATGATACCTACAACACTCTCCAATCTAAAATTCGCAAAATTTTTGTCCCCCAATTTAAAAGTTACCTTTCTAATATACTGGATACCTTCCGACAACCCTCCTGCTATGAGGATTGCTGTGATGAATGCTATAGACACCTCAACTTCCATATTTTAATATGCAAACATGAAAACTGCAGTTATGTTCTAGATCATAAACATGACACAACCAAACTATTTAAAGTTTTTCTAACAAAATCTTATAAAGAATATCTAAAAAAAATTAACACATCTGAGTTAGAAATCAATCCTTCAATCTTCGGTCCTGATTCTGAAAATGCAGTTACTTTTTCCAAACCAATCCCAACCAAACTTCTTGACAAACTAGCAAACCTTGCAGAACAAGACTATTGCTCTAATAAACTCACCCTCTTCTACTAGACACCGAAACAGTTTTTTTTATCAATACCTCAAAACATACCAAAACCAAGCTGCTACAAACTTACAAATACACAACCTAACCCTAAAAGATACTATCGACAAAGTTACTGCAGAAGTAGTCAGTACTGACTACCTAGCAAGAATCATTACTTATTTTGAACAAGCCCACACTAAAGAATCCTCCTTCCATCATCTTTCACAGTACTATACATATCGCTTACCCTGAAGCTAAAAAAATACTTTCTGAAAAACATAATATAAACTTCGAAATCTCTATCCAAATTGAAGATTCATTATTCCTTAATGAATCTCCTTTTCATTAAATTTATCTTCTACATACTCTATTAATACAGCCACAGCCTCTCTAAAAGATACATTCCTTGTAGTTAGAGAGGAAAATGATATAAGTGAGCAGGTGGTAAAGCCCATTTATCTGGAAGAATCTAATAACAATGGTACTCTAATGTCTAACCAGAGTACTTTTAATTCTTGCAGAACTGTGAGAGCCAAGTATACAGCGAGCGACAATGTAGAAGATATTCATAAAATCCACATTACAATACTCTCTATACCTTATGATTTATCCACCTGCTTCAACTGATTTCTTTTATTTATAAACTCTCCTCCAATTCAAGCTCCTCAAACACTCAACTCCTTCTTTTTACATCTACTCAAAATTGGCCTGTAGGACAAACTTTATGAACAAATCATTATATCTGTCAAATCTGACTATAGTGAAGCACGTATTTATTCACAAGAAGAGCCTTGCCCTTTACCAGACCATATTATCGTACCTTATCTTAGTACTATCTATCTTAATCCTTTTATTCCTCTCAAATCATATACTCACAACTCTTTCAGTACTAACATAAATTCTAACAATTCATCTACACAACCTGAACAATCTGACTTACATAATCTACACCTTACTATTGCTACTTATAATGTAAGAGGCTTCAACATAGCCTCTAAAAGACAAATCTGGCAGGATTATTGTACAAACTATGACAATTCAATTGCTAGTATTACTGAGACTAAATCGCAAACAAAACCAAACTCTCTTTTTGTAATAACAACCTTTATACATACAGTATTACTGGTCCAATTCCTAACAGTTATTATAATTTGAAATCATCTTAAGCCCCATATTCATAGCTGCCTCACACACCCTGGTGGAGCTATTGCCATAGACCTCTTCTTTAAAAGCAATATCAAACTTCAAATAATTTCTGTTTATTTTTCATCAACTGACACTACCAGACATAACCTTACCCAAAATATAGTTATCAATTTACAAGCTCAACAACATAACTTACAACCCATTATCTTGGGAGATTTTAATGTACATGATACCGAGTTTAGTTCTTCCTCTAAGTTTAAACTCATTAACTTCCTACACCACTCTAACATGTTTAACATTGGTGCTCACTTTAACAACACACACTTTACTTGGTCTAACAATAACAAATCTAGCAGAATTAACTATATCTGGACTAACACTTTAAATATACAATTTCTTTTCTCATACAACCTTGACAATAGCAAAACCAGCACTCTTAGTGACCACTTAATCCTTTCTACTTTCTGGACATTCTCTAAAGCCTACAGCAAACCACCTCGACTTCATATAAAAATTAGTCATTGAATATTTAATTACAAGACCACCTCTTGTAAACAATAGCTCAAGTTCTCAGTGCTCACTACACGACTATTAGTTCGAAGCCGTGTTCTAACTACTATAAATACTAATGAAAGTATTGATACAACATGGCACAAAATTCAGCATAGTATCACACATGCTGCAATTAAAACAATTTCTACATCAGCAAATTTAATAGGGCGTAATATTGCGCAATAATTTATGAAGCGTAAGAAACTCATAAAATTATGTAATAACTTTTGCAATATTGCGAAATATACAATTATGAAATATTACGTAAGATTATTACGCAATATTACGCAAAAATTATGCAAAAATATGCAAAATAATTTGAAATAATTCGAAACAGATTGAAATAAAAATCTATGAACTATGAGAGCAAATTAATTCGAAATAGT
>CAJVPY010000013.1:0-47254 GCA_910591965.1 Dentiscutata erythropus | reverse complement strand
TGATGTTACAGTAAAAAAAATTAAATTCTAATCTATTAAAATCAGAATTTAGTGATAAAATAAATATAAAAGAGCGAATATTTTTGCATAAAGCAATACTACTGTTACTTGGAAATTATCTCCTGATATCTCTAGGACTGTTTCATATACTACCACAGGATTTTCCGGGATATTATGAACTTACCTCTGTTATTTAACGAGTGTGATTCACTTATCAACAACTCGAAGAAGAACTTGATTAGTGTTATGGGCTAATACGCAACATGGATCGTATTGAACTGCCAAACTGTTGATCTTTAAAGATCAAAGGGCGATCACCTTACTAATGCTTGTATTGCCACTTATTTGTATTATTATACACAGGGCCCCATTTTCCCAAATTGTTAAACCATACACATCACTTTTAGTTACCATATCAGTCCCGATATTGGTGATGTGTAGCGTAGGGACAACATATGCCGCGACATCAATGGTAATCCCTAAAAGGGTCTATTAGCTACGGCATTGATGATCCCAACCCCAGACTGGTCTCATTGCTGCCATTATTTCAACGAAAAACTTTATTTCACCTGTGTCATCCATGCAGATGAGCAAGAAATGAATAAGCTTAAGGGCTTTTCACTAAGTTATTATTAAGATTGTGACGGATCAAGCCCGGGCAAGACTCAGTAAAGAAAGAGAACCGAAGAATGCGCGTGAAATAGTGAAGGGATTGGTGTTGATAAGAATAGTGGGATAAGTCATTAATAGATCAATAGATAGCAATAGTAATGTAGTCATCTATTGTAAATAATTATATGGCCGCGTTTGTTATATAAAGGACGTGAATTAGCCTAGCTAGCTCTTCAGTTTTTTGACATCACTTAACTATATATCTTCATATATATAGTTCCCTTAATAACCTAGTTTCGAATACTCTACTTTGTAATTCTTTAACTGTCTTCATACAGTTATTTTATTATTATTAATAAACTCTTACGTGTCTCCATACACGTCTAAATTCATAAAGCCGTGCTCACGTGTGACTCATGACTCCTGGTTGTTATTTTAATCATGTGTGACTCGTGATTCTTCCAGTAATTCCAGCCCTACGTATCTTCCGTTTGAGCTGTTGCCTCTTTCGTAAAAGCCTTAATAAAACCTCTTGATAGGTCGTTCATCTGACGCCTCTTAACTTACCAAACCACTAATTCATTAGTTTGTGATAGACTAAACCATAGTTCCCGGAAGTCATTCTAAGAGGTCGATTTCACGTGTAATAGTAGCATTTATTCATTTCTAATTATTCTTCATTTCTTGTCGAAGACGAAAAATTCAGTTTAAAAAATTATACTAAATTTCGAATTTTGCAAAAAAATATTTATTACTTTTTTAAAAAAATTTAAATTTCCACAATCTTTGTGAAACAATAATTTTGGCATAAAACTAAAAAAATTTTTATATATATATTTTTTAGTTTATTTTAAGTAAATTAATTTTTTTTACCATTTAGTATACCCCCTTTTAGACATTGGACCCGGGTCGGGTATTAAACAGTTTACCCATGGTAGGGTACGAAATGGGCCAGGCCAAACCTGGAAATTTGTAGGCTGGGCCGGGCTTGGGTCTAAATTGGGCTCAAATTTTAAACCCATTACTTTTGTGGGCCGGGTTGGGTTGGGCCCTACTAAGAATGGGCCGGGTTTGGGCTTTATATGCATACCTAGTTGGGCCCATTGGGCCTATAAGAGTGCTTATAAGGTTTTATAATGATAAGTAAAATTGGGTTCTATTTTGGGGCAAATTTGATTGGTTAATTTATACACGTATTAGGTATAAAGACATGATACGTAGATAATGTATAACGAAGGAAAGTTAATATTTTCAAGTTTTTGCAGTGTGCTGTTGAAAAAAGCCAAGCTAGTAAGTTTGGTGTGCACAGATAAAACAAATTATACCATACGTACATACTATACATATGTACATATATAAAAAACTGGGAAAAAATTAGGCAAGTTAAATAAAATAAAAAAATAAAAAAATTTTTTGGATCAGATAAAAGCAGATTATAAAGGTGCACCTATAAGGTATTTTTATATAACTCAAGAGAGAGAAGACTTTCGATATTTTAAAAGTATGAGTCAAGAATCAGATTTAACAACAGGCTCTTTTTTAAAATTACATCGTTCAAAAGTACTAAAGAATAATTTGTTTAAAATAAAATGGATTATGGTGCATAAAAAATTGATATACTAGAAAACTACATTTTGCATATTTTAAATTTTTTAATCTATTATTATATATTGATTAGAGGCTCAAAATATTCTTGGAATAATGAAGGTTCTGAAATAACCACCGCTGATGAAAGTATTGAAATAACCACTATTACTAAGAGTTCTGAAACAACTACTGTTACTAAAAGTCCTGAAATAACCGCTGTAAAAAACGTAAAAGAACTAAGCAAGAATCATGGGTCTTTAAAGAAGGCCACTTCATATATCATGATCTTGAAAAACGTAATAATCATTGTTTATAATGTTATTTATTAGTTTGTGAACTAGTTAATATTTATACCATATAATTTATCAGCCAATTATGCGAAATGTACATACTGTAATAATGTTCTAAAGCATGATAATGAGACAGGCACTAGCTCTTTAATTCGTCATTTGAAAAAAACAAAATGTAAGAAGTATTTAAATAATGGATCACAACAAACATTGCTGTTATCAGCATCAGGTCTTACCGCCTATAAGTTTTCTCAAAAAACAAGCTGTCAAGACATGACTGAAAAGATTATTAGACATGTATATTTATTTCGCATGGTTGGGCATGGAGGATTCCTAAAGTTTATTAATAATTTACAACCAAAATATAAAGTAGTGTGTAAAAAAACGGTTTATAATGATTGTATTGATGTTGTTGAAAGACTTAAAGCAAAGGCCCGTACAATGATAGAAGAGGCTCCTGGATGTCTAAGTTATACAACTGACTTGTGGACATTGAATCAAACTCTCGGGTATATGGTTGTTACCTGTCATTTTATAGATAAAACTTGGAAGCACCAGTAATGATACCGCAATTACCAATATAAAGCATAAACTTGATGAGCAAAACATGCTTGTTGCTGAAAGAAGTTCACTACACCAACAATGCTGTGCTCATGTATTAAATCTAATTGTTAATGATGGTCTCAAAAAGGTTAAAAATATTGTTGGCAAAATCAGAGAATGCACAAAATGGATTCACAGTTCACAGTCCCAGTTACAAAATTTTGAGGATGCGATTGTTGGGTGCTGCCCCGAGCTTGTAAGAAGTCAGAGGCCAGTGCTTGATGTGCCTACTCGTTGGAATTCTGTTTACATTATGCTAAAATCTACCATTTCGTATAAAAGAGTATTTGAGCACCTTGCATTACGGGATATTAACTTTGAGCAAATCATGCCTTCTGAAGAAGATTGGAAGAGAGCTAAGAGTATTTCTGATTTCTTAAAACTATTTTATAAAGGTAATAGTGAATTTTTATCATATTTGTATGAAATAATGCCCACAGTTATTATTTCACACAAATGTGATAATAAATTTTATTAAAAGTGTATTCTAACTAGTTATTTAAATATACTGTATATAGTTACAAATATCATATCAGGAAGCATGTATTCAACAGCAAATATTTTCCTTCCTTATCTTATAAAAATTAAGTTACATATTGAGCAAAATGCTACAAATATAGATCCTTTTATTTGTCAAATGATCATACCAATAGAATCTAAGTTTAATAAATACTGGATGGATACTAGTAATGTACACTGCATTGCATCGATAATAGATCCTCATTATAAAATATCATTATTAACTCTTATTATTAAGTATAAGATGTGTTTGCTACCTACTAAGGCTGAGGACAAGCTTGATTTTATTAAAAGGAGGTAAATAACTTATTATAATATTTTTAAATATAAAATCTATTGTAATTTAGTGGACCTGTGGGTCAATAGCATAGTGGTTATACTCCCAGGTTGCAAATCGGATAGTTGCTGGTTCAATTCCTTCCAATGGCAGATTAATGAAAATTCGAAAATGGAAGTGAAACACTGCGGGGTACAGGGAACCTGGGATATCTATGAATAGATGTATTTAGGGAATAGTTATTCCAAGAAGTTGTGGCTGTGAAGCAAGGTGTGTTAGAACCCCAATTTGGATTAACCGAAGTCACGAGACATAATGGGAGGCCGAGTCTGATAAAGATACTACAAGAACTCATGGCGACACCAGATTGGCTGGTGAAATCCCAGTACAATAAAAAGGTGATCCAACATCTCTGGATGTTGGTACAGGCGGTCAAATCCAGGTACCCAATGTGGTACCAGAGGTCCAGGCCAGGTCCTGTGCAAAAAGCATGCAGTAACTAGTCTTCGAGTTGGGTATAACTGGAGGGGTCATATAGTCATGACAGGACTTGCTGAAGGAAAAAAAAAAAAATTTGTAATTTACTAACTATTTATTTTATACAGAACTACGATGATTTATAGATCAACATATATTCAAGATACAGATGCTTCTAATAATTGTCAAAGTATTCTAATTTTAATTCACAAGATGATGAATTAATACAAGACTTCGACAGATATCTTGTAGCAAATCAAATTAGTGTAGTTACTAAAATGAATAAGCTTGAATGATATCTTGCTGATTCACTTCACCCTCACTCTTGTACAGAAATATTTGACATTTTGGGTTGGTGGAAGGAAAATAAACAAAGATATCTATCTGTAGCATGTATGCAAGAGACATTCTTGTGATTTCTGTAGCTTCTGTGGCTTCTGAATCAGTAAATAAATTTCTGCTAAATAAGTGATGCCAAGAGAAAATGTGATCTCTACTTTACAGAAACTTAAATGTCTTAATATGCAGTAACTGCGTAGTAACAACATAGTAATTACATAATTACTATTAAATTTAATTGTAACTACATAGTTACTATGTAGTTACTGTGTATTAAGAGATTCAAAGTTTCTGTATAGTATTATATTAATTAAAATAACATATTTTGTTTATTCAGGTGTTTAGTGCAGCAGGAAGAATTGTAAATAATTATCAATCAAATCTTAATCCAGAAACCATTGAGACATTGATTTGTGGTCAAGATTGGTTGAAAGATGCAGAAGAACGAGGCTAAACATACTAAAGTGGTATGAATTTGGAACTGGGGTTTTTATTTTTATTTAATAATTGAAGTAATTAAACTAATTTTTTGCTTCTAACTTTTTAGGTACTTGTATTAGAAAGTATATAGATTACCGGATATTAGTAAGTTGTATTTCTCTATATGGGGCAGTTAATTTACAAAATTTAATGTCCATTTACCAAACAGAGAACTCAAAAACTATAATCAAATTAAAGTTAATAAATAGTATTGGAGTTACAAAGGATAAACTTGTGGCACTCAAGCATTATCAAAGTATAGTGAAATCTGGCCATGACGATGAAGCATTACAAGTTGATCATTGCTATTCAGTATTAATAGGCTATTATTGTAGTCAAATCTTGGATAGACATATTGATTAAATTAGGATGTAAATACAAATAATTTGAACAACCCATTTTTTTTTTATATGATTTTATAGATTTTAGAATCGTATAATTTTTTTTGAACCTTAAAGGCTAAGTTTACTAATAAATATGCTTTGGATTTTCACATTACTAAATATTCAGAATATATATATATATATATGTGATGATATTTATTCGGCTTATATATATATACAGCATAAAAGAACAAACTTGATTTAACCAGGCAAGTATTGAAATGTTAATTTTAATTTTTGTTTATTGTAAATACTAATTGTTTTTATGTTTCATAATAGGAAAAAAAAATAGAGATAGTGAGTTTATCTTTTACTGACACTTGGTTAAATTTAGTAGTCAAATTTATCAATATTTAACAATACATTCTTGATTTAACAATTAGGTATTGGATTAAAAAATGGTTGAACACTGAGTAATTATAAATTCTGACATTGGATGCCTTGGCACTTTAACCTTTATAAGAATAATTTATTGCAACTATTAATGTAAATTTTATAAAACCAAATTTTCATAGATTTATAATCCTATACTAGTTAAAATGTTTAGCTTTAATAAATCAATAAAATATTGTGATTTTAGTATTTGTTCAACATAAATTTAATTTTATACATATTATATAGAGATTGTACCCATCAAGAAAATCTCTACCTGGGTACTATTAAATTATGTATCTGGATAATTTATTACTACTCAGGTACAATCTCTAATGTTATGACTATTGATGGGCCGGGCTTGACCAGCCTAATTTGCATCAAGCCCAGCCTGACCCATACTATAAAAATTTTTTTTTTACTAGACCGGGCTTGGGCTCAAAAACATTTTTTGGGTTTGGGTTTTTTTTTGACAAGCCCAGCCCGGCCTGGCCCATTTCGTATCCTAACTCACGGATAGTCGGCTATCCGGGTTGTAATTACAGCTATCCGAATAAACATATCCGGGTAATACCCGAATAATACTCAGGTAGATCTATCCAGATAATAATACTCAGGTAGATATACCTGGGTAATATCCAGGTAAGATATCCAAGACGTTAATTCTCAAATATTTAACATTACATTCCTATTAAAAAGAGAGGAGCAAATAATAAATAAGTAAATAATTAATTATATAATACATTTATCCAAGAAAAAGAACTTCGTATATACGTCACAAAAACTCGTGATTGGATCTGCCTTATTTTTAAAGTACGTATGTATATACATATGTACGTATGTATGCAGTGATCACAGATCTGAATTTTGGGTTTACTAATCCCCAAGTTCCTATTGGCCAAATACAAATTTTGTCTCCCATTAAATAAAATAAATTACTAATTGGATGGTTTAAAAAAGTATCGATTCAAATAGTTGACTTGTATGTAAAAGTTAAATATTTATTTAAATATTTCTTCTTATTCATTAATACTGAATAAAAAAACACTTCAGAAGCTTATTTTCGGTAGTTTTCTTGAATCATTTTATTACAAACTGAATAAACATATATGAGAAGACAGCCAACTGGGAAATAAAATTTTAGCTTTATTTTTTATTATTCATCTTTTTTTCTTGTTGTTTTTTTTTAAAAAAAAATATATATATTATTTTTATTTTAATTAGCCGGGACTATAAAAAGCCATGGGTCTAATTTAATTTATTTAAATTATTTTATTTTAAGTTATATTAATTTAATTTATTTTAATTTATTTTAATTTATTTTATTTTTTTAAATTATTTTTTAATTATATTGCAATATAACCATAAAATAGCGAATATGGAGTTATTTCAAAATTTGGCCTGAATTAAGCTTAATTTAGGTCAAATTTTGAAACTACATTCCATCACATTATTTCGTGGCTATATGATAAATTTTAATTTTTACTTTTTTTATATGTTCATTTTACCAAGGGACACCTATTAACTGAAAAATTAACCTCGAACGGCCTAATCAAGAAAATGAAAGGCATAATGGATTATTCAAAATATAATCAATGTTTAGACACTACTAGACAATACAAATATATAATACATTACTATAAGCTGACAATGTCACACTAAAGTCTACCCGGGTATATTGGGTAAAATTTTATACTCGGGTATATCCATTGATCACCTGGGTAACACTCGGATTTATCCATTGGGTAACCCGGGTAGCATTTTTTTGATTGGGTCCAATGTCTACCCCCTTTAGCTTTGAGGACATCATTAATTCATTGAGGCATCATGTTGATTAGCTTTAAAACATAATCATCATTGATCTTATTTCATACCTTCAAGATCTTATTTCACAAATCTGTTTCACTAGTAATATTACCAGGAAGATGCAGCAAACAACAATCAACTTTATTCCATAAATATTCTATAAGATTTAGATTGGGGAATATGGTAGCCAAGTCAAAATATCGATTTCTTTTTTATCCAACCAGTTAGTAACTATATTTGACATATGTTTTAGATTGTTATTATGTTGGAAGACAAAGTTATTGTTTGTCAAATACCATGTCTGCATCATTTCAATTAACTTATCTTTAAGAATTTTATAATATAGCTCATTATTCATATTTCTCTTAATTCTACAATAGTTTCCAACACCATACACACCCATACAGCCCCATACTATTACAGATCTGCCACCATATTTCACTATTAGCTTTATGTGTTGCAGTAACAATAGCGAATTCAGGTCTTTCCAACACCACTCTCTTCTATCCAAACCAAAAATTTTAAACTTTGATTTGTTTGAAAAAATAACTCTTTGCCAATTTTCAACAGTCCAATTACAATATTTTTTTGCAAAGTTTCTTTGCAATTTTTTGGTCTTTGATTGAAGTAAAGGTTTTTTTTTTTTACCTGTAATTCAAGATCTTGTCTTCATAGTGCGTAGCAGATTGTATTTGTGAAAACATGAATACCTTTATCAGATA
Source organism: Dentiscutata erythropus (assembly GCA_910591965.1). Classification (NCBI taxonomy): domain Eukaryota; kingdom Fungi; phylum Glomeromycota; class Glomeromycetes; order Diversisporales; family Gigasporaceae; genus Dentiscutata; species Dentiscutata erythropus. The sequence goes on along the minus strand of CAJVPY010000013.1, from coordinate 38,787 downwards.
TTATTTTTTTTTAGGCTTAGACAGCAGTTGAGCAAGTACTCGACCTAAATTCCCATGCTATTCTTTTTTTGTAGCAGGTAGTAAGTATTCTGGTACAGCCTTGTCTTGGTAAAACATCTAAGCAACTAGTTTGCTTCTTTAAATTTTTATTTTAAAACTGTACTATGGCTTACTTTCTCATAAAAAGCAATAGTATGACTATTATTAATCAGGCAAGTATTTATATATTTTGGCATTGATATATCATAATGCATATTTTATTTTACTTATATAAATATGCTATAATTATAGCACTATATAAAAAGTGTATAATCAAAGGTTTTTTAAAAAGCTACAAAATAGGTGTTAACCAAATTTGTTTAGATTAAAATCTAAAATATAGGGTTTATATCATTAAATTTACTAGTTATATGATTTATAAAACATGAAATATCATGATCTAAAATAAAAAAAAGAAATAGAACAATAATTATGAGAGTCAGTATATATAAACAAATATAAATATACAAAATTTTTACTTAGATTTTATTTATTAAAATTTTTCATGCATTCTCAACAAATATTAATAATATCTTGGTTGCTTGGAATTCTAACCCAAGATTCATTTTTAAGCCAATCAATCATATTTAACTTTTTAATAATAACACCTGTTTGAGCAATATATTTGTTATAAAGTCTAATTTATATTAGTTTTTTCTTGTTAAGGTTTATTGGTTGACGTGAACAATTTTTTCTATAAATTTTTATACAAACTAATATATACCAAACATTTTTAGACAAGCATTTGGATGAAATTTTAAAATCATTGTTAAATATTTTATTATATGGAATTAATAATTTAACTAGATTGGCAGAAAAATCATTTGGGCAAATTTTTACAGACGTTCCAAAAATTATAATAATAGCTATAACTGAATTAAAAAATAAAAAAATAATTAAAAAAATGAGAAAAAATAAATAATAAAAAGTAAAGCCAAAATTTTAGTTCCTTCTTGGCTGTTTTCTTATATATGTTTATTTCAGTTTGTAATGAAACAATTCTAAAAAACTACTAAAAAAAAAAACTTCTGAAGTGTTTTTTTATTTGATTGTAAAGAGCTTAAAAACTAGTATTAATAAGTAAGAAGAAATATTCAAATAAATATTTAACTTTTATAAAAATAACAATTACAAACCAATTATTCAAATTGAAACTTTTTTATATTAATTTTTTAAGTTATCTGTTATTTTATTTAATAAGAGACAAAATTTATATTCAACCAATAGGAACTTGGAAAATTAAAAACCCAAAATTACTATTTGTGATTACTGTATACATACTGATGCAGATCTGATTACTAGATTATGAAAGTTTTGACTATAAAAATTGTATATAGGATAAAAGCATTATACGTATAATTTTTTATTTATTTATTTTTTGCTTCTCTCTTTTATAATAGAATCTCTAGACTAAATTTAACTTGAATTCAATTTGTTATAATCATTTTATTTGCTTTCTTCCCCCTCTTTTAAGAGTTCTGGAAAGTGATATTAACCAAAAATTACTTCAACTAGTCTAATTTATTGACAAATTTTAAACAAAAATATTTAGAAAAGCACCAAACTAAATTCAATAAATTTTTTTTACTTTGATACAACAAATATACTAGTGTTTTAGCCTAAACCAAAACTTTCAAAAGCTAGTTTCACCAGAAGCCCAATTTTGAAACCTCCAAAACAGGTAAAGCTTATAGCAATAAAATCGCGAGAATCACTATAACACATGGAAAACCAAGCATAAAATAACATTGGAAACTAGGCAAAACTTCTGAAATGTTCTGAAAGAAGTTGTAACTATAAATTTTGTTATCTTGTTTTAGAGATTTCTGATTTTGGGTAAAACTGAAACAGTTCAGACCCTGAGAGGAGGTTTTAGCTGAAACACTAATTTCAATGCAAACTAGCTCAACTTATCTATAGTCAACCTTCTCTATTCTGAACAGTACATTCTTATATATAAAATTTGTCAAAAATTCAGTTCTTAAAAGGTATTATACAGTATTACTAATTTGCACTTTATAATAAAATCTATAAATTTTCTAGAGTTTTAAGTTTGGTTCTCACAAAATTTATTAGGGTTTAGATTAGAGAGATATGGATTAGAGAGAGATGACTCTACACATAGTTAAAAAATCATGATAATTATACCTAGTCACATATAGTAGTCACTGTATAATACTAGTGATAGATAATATGATAAATAAATAACATAATATAGAGTATATTGGAATGAGAGACAATATAGAATAATTAAATAGAAGTTAAACAAGAAATAAAGCTACTTAATTGTGATATAAAAAATTAAAATAATAAAATTTTATAAGTGTAAAAATCTCGACAAAAAATTTGTATTATATAAACACAAAATAGCAAATAATGTGTAAAGGCTACAAAATAAAAACTAAGCAAATCATTAATTTAAATCTCTATCTGTTTTGCTATAAATTACATATAATATGAAAATTGATAAAATTTTGAAAATTGCACTAAGTTTATACTACAATACAATATAGCATACTCTATTTTAACTTCCTTTAAACAACACAAGTTCCTAGTTTATATTAATATATAACTAGATTTATTGAATTTACAGAGAAGCAAAGCGAAATGAGGCAGAAAGCTAAATAAAAAACATGTTAAAAGTTTAAGTTAATCAACTTTTATTTATATTTAAATTACTCATATATGCCAAGTATTAAAAAATGAGTAAATTTAAAATCTTCAAAAATTTTTCATTTACTAAATAAAATATTATGAAAAAAATAAAGAATTATGGCCTTGGATCCTCGAATCTATATCATCAGCAAACAAACAAGGCAATACATATTCTGTTAAAAAGATAGTTCTAGTGTTCTAACCTAGGCAAACCTCACCCACAGGTAAGTGGGTAACCTGGTTTAAAGCTATACTGTAGCTACCCAGATAGTCAGCTCGCGGGTTACCCATTAGTTCCATAGCTGCCTCAACAAAATTGGATGCAAATTTTTGATTTGATTGGTTAACGGCCGTGATTTAAAAATTTTTAGCCCACATTACAAAATCGTTTACTAATTTCCAGTCAGAATTAACTTTTTGATTTTTCATTACAAAAATAAAAATTTTTTTAAAAAATAAGTTCGTACTATGGCAATTTTGGCTTAGAAACAATTTTCACTTAATAGTCAGTTGTGGTTTCATTAGTAAAATTCTAGTAATTTCACCAATTTTTTTATAGTTGCGCTTAGCCAATTACTTTATAGTGTAACAGTTGAATGAGAGAGCAAAAATGATTATAAACAAATAGTGCCAATTTGAACTTCAACCGTGTATGGAATTGGGGTTTATATAAAGAATTTGAAAGAAAATAAAGATACAAAAACTAATATTTATGATGAATTAAAATGATTCAGAAAGGATATCTAGAAGAAGTAATACTTCTAAGGGTGAATTAAAAGAGGTATGATTGATTGATAATGATGTTTAATAAAAATACTGCAGTTATGTATAGGATTTAAAAGAAATCAGTCTTAAGGACAACTATAAAATAAATGCCAACTCAAAATAATATTAAGAAATCCTGATATCCAGGGTGATAAGTTGTAATGATGGAAAGATGATATCAAACTATATTGATGCTTTAAAAGATAAATTATGTTCCAATTCGAATATTTCCAAAATTAGCTGATGCTGATGATGCCAAAGGAGGTGGGGCTTGTTACTTTTCTATGTCTTTAATTTAATCTTTTCTTTAGAGAATGAACTTCTGAACATAAATCACATAACCAAGTTCCAAAGTTATAAAAGATTTGTTACACAGAATTTCAAGTTTTAATAAGCCTTTTTGAGGTTACAAGTCAATTCAGTCTGTCAAATTGAGTTACGAAAGATTTATTAATGTTCAAGTTAAAATTTACAAAGGATACATATTTGCTTTATTACTAATATTATTCAAGGCAAACATGGAACTTCCCTCCAACTTTATTAAATTCAAAGGACTTATATACAGTAAATTGTCATAGAGCGTTTTCGCTCTATTACAAACGAATTCATTTTAATTTGAATGTATGCATTCTTTTCTAAGCCGACTACGCTCTAATTTGAGCGATTACGCCCTTGGTGCAGGATCTACATAGTTATGTAAGTGTGTATATGTGCTTTTTGAGCGTTCACACGTTTACATGAGATAAACCACCAAGCCACTATCAATTTCCTATTTAGTATAACTAATTGAATATTCCCATCGTGACTATACTAAGTGGGTATTGTTATCAAAATAGATTGGTAGGGGCAAAGGAAACTATATACAAAGAATAACTAAAACTAAAACAAGATGAAATAAAATAAAATAAAATAAAATAACCAAAAATGGAATAAATTGTTACAATAGTATTAGCATTTGGTTAAATATATTAGTTACCACGTCTACAATGTATGTAATGTACGTAAGCATATCAATATTTTGGATTATCATCCGTGACCACCCCGCTGGCGACCCGTAGCAGAATTTTTTTCTGTCATTGGGTCTCACCAGGGTTAGAATTTTTAAGAAGGCCGGAACACTAGATAGTCCAATTTCTTAGAAACAAATCAATTATTACATCAATCACACAAAACAACCTTATCAAAGAACACTCAAATTCAACAGCTCCACTTCATTGTAATTGGATACCCAACAAAAGAACAGATATTATATGTAGACTTCTCCACAGAGCCCTCCCACTAGGTTACCGCCTAAAGCATATTGCCGCAACAGAAAGTGGTAACTGTGATGGTGTGAGGAGGAACCTCAAACTATTGAACACTTTGTTTTAGATTGCCCATCAGTCAGCAGGTTTGGAACTTAGATTACAAAATGTTAAACAACACCACAATCATAACGATACCTACCTCTTTCAATGATATCATTTTCCCACCCAACTTACTTCAACAAGTACTAAAAGAGCAGCCAAATGGTTAAACACTAATATCGTATATGAAATTTGGTGTCTGTACACCTCTTCTAAATGGGTAACAATATAATAAACATTCGACATCTTATCCATAACACTGTTCCCAACAACTTCCCCACACAGTAAATAAGGGTCTTCGCTTGACCCTAAAACTTCTTGAAAAATTGTAAAACGATAACATGTAATACTATCACTGTATATGCTCAATAAAATGCCACAAGCGCACCTTATATATTACGAAAAGCATTGCATGTGTATCTAAATTTTGAAATGATTCGGTTGATATGTCTGAGATAAGTTTTTATTACGTAATTTGCGAGTGTAATTATGATTTATGGCTTTCTACCTGCATAATGCAAGCCAGCCGTCAATGTAAATACATGAAATAATAGAACTTAGTAATTATTAAAGAAGGGTTGTGAATATCAATATGGCTTGCACAATGGAATTTCTTAACGTGTATTTCTTGTATTAATCCTGACCAGTGGTTAGTAATTCTGTTACTGAAAGTGATTTTACATCATGTTACATTTATTTGATCTTTATCTAGAACTTTGTGCCATGGCATCAACTTCACATGCTATCCTAATATGCGGTACCAAGTTCATGACCCGCCACTGACCTAACCATCTTTTTGATCTGTTAACTGTAGGTACGCGTAAGTACGTACGTCAACTTTGAATAATTATTAATGTCATGTTATTATCATACTGCCTACTATATCTAATAATTTGATTGAAAGTGGGTGGCGAAACCGTCCGCATGTGCAATTTCCAGTATTTAGTAAAAAAAGAAGTGTGAAGTTTAAATATAGTGGAGTGAGATGAGGATAGAAAAGAGTCTGAGTCTGAACGAAGCAACTATATAGAGGAATTGTCAATGATGATTATGATGTTAAAAAAAAAAAGTAAAATTAGTCTCATGTGCTGAATGCCTAATTCTTCTATTTTTATAAAAAGAAATTCTAATTATTAGTTAGTTGCATTGGGCGACGAAGCCGCCCGCATGTGCAATTCTAGTTAATAAAATCAATTTTGATAATTGGCTGTTTCCTTTTAGGAGTTTGTATTACCGACGGTAAATAAGCCCTCTGTTGCCAAATAATATTTATGGATAATCGTACCATATCGGAATAACTGAAATTGCATATATTTTACGTATGTATTTTCATTTACAGTAGGGTGGTAAATTGACTAACGCTAATACTAATATTAATTAAAACCATGTCAACTATATTATGTTTATCGTTTTACAATGAAAAGGATACATATAAATATTTGTACTTATTTTTCTAATTTTTATCAGTTAAAAACGCCGCTATGTTTGACTTTTCAATGTTTTAATTAAATTTTGAACTTAGCATGTTTTAAATAAAGAAATCTAAAACGTTCTACACGACTAATGCCTAAGATTTGCATGTTAACAGAGAATCTTGATACATACATAGCTTTATTCTTTGACATTTTATGAACAACTTGTTAAAGTTTCAAGGTAATTTCATATCTTGATAATAAGTTAAATAAATTAGAAAGAATCGCTTAATAATAATGTGATATAGCGTTGATCTAAATAATCGATTTATGATAATATCATATATCATCGAAAATTATATTTGTGTTGCATAAAAATTCTTCAATAAATTAAATTTTATCGTTTGATAACTTAGTTTAGTTGATTTCCGCTCAAATATACGATATATTATTGTGCAGCCATGTTATTGACGACTGCACTAAAAATTTTGATATTTGTACAGTTTACGTCATCACTGATTTATCATTTTTTTTATAGCTTAATTTTTATAGAAAAGAAAGTTTAAATTTGATGGCGTAAATTATACAAAAGTAAAAAATTAGTATAATCGTCAATAACCGCTTCACAATAATACGGATAGGGTTTAAAAAATATGCATGTGGTTATCAAACGGCGACAGGTGATTGGCTTAGATCATGCCAATCACCTGTCACCGTTTGATATCCACGTGCTTATTGCTAGGAAAATCGCCCTTCGGAATTTTCCGATCGGACTAATTCGGAAAAGCTTAGACCAGAATGTCGGTACTTTATTCAATAAGCTGTCGAATCAGTAAAGTAAAAATATGGTTTACATATGAATAAGAAACTGACACTTAGGCTGGTTAAAAGATAATCTACCCGAGCTTCCGAAAAAAGTATTGTAAACGTATAAAAAAAATCTTTATTAATTGTGTAACGATCTACAAGATCGGGGCACTCGGGACGGTCCTACCTCGAATAAGAAACGGCATTCTGGAGTACATGCATTTGTTTGAACATATTTGTTTTACTAACGTTAAATTGAATCTCATCGCTTCATTTCTATTTACAAATACGAAGTGTACATTATTATATAAACTACTGTACGAATCAAAAACCTTTCTTCTAGACTTATAATGGCATCAATATTTATGTAAGTTATTATTTCCAAAAGTATGATATGTTTTATTTATCTTCTAATTTATTTGAAATTTTAGTAATTGGTTGTCTGGTTATATCCCAAAGCGAATTATAATTATCTTTCTTTGTATTTCTGCTATTATTATCAATTATGCTGGTATATCTCATTGTCAAATTCTTGTTCTTAAAGACTTGTAAATTTATTCATTAATTAATCTTTTTTTTTATATAAAAGATCGTTCAAATATGGCAATTGCCATAGTTTATATGGCTAAGGAATTCAATTGAAATCATACTATACAAGGCTATGTATCGGCATCATTTTTTTTTGGATATATTACAACTCAAATTATAGGAGGTTTGCTTACTGATAAATTCGGTGGTAGAAGTGTATTGAGCATATGTGAGTAATTATTCTAGTAATATGCTTTTAAAAAAGATTAAAAGAAAGATTAAACTCAGTTATTTTTGGCCTACTCATATCTAGCCGCCGTAACTTGGACACTCTTCACTTTGCTTACTCCAATTTCTGCCAGAATAAACATATACTGTCTTATACTGTGCAGAATTTGTTTAGGAGTTGGTGAAGGTGTAACTTTTCCATGTATTAATTCTTTAATCTCAAAATGGTTTCCACCTGAGGAACAGTCTAGCGCTGTCGCAGTAATTAATGTCGCTCATTTTATCGGCATGATAATCACCATGCCAATTTCAAATCTGTTAGGTTCAAGTCAGTTTGGCTGGGAAAGTATTTTTTGGGTATTTGCAATTTTTGGCTTTATTTGGGCTGCTATTTGGCATTTTTATGGAAAAGGTGATCCTAGAGACTATCCAGGAATCAGCAAAGAAGAATTAGATTGGATTTTGAAAACCGAATCGACTATTTATTCTGAAGATAATTTCGGAAACTATCAATCAGGATCTAGGGAATATTTTTCGATTACTGACGATGATCATAGAGTTCCTAAAAGTGAAAACGATATGTTAATACCAAAAGATCAAATATCATCAAGACCAGATTATGTACATAAAATTCCTTGGAAATTGATATTTTCTCGTCGTGAAGTGTGGGCAATTTTGCTCTGTGAATTTTTTAGTTCTTGTAGCTTTTTTATTCTGCTTAATTGGTTACCAATATTTTATTACGAATACTTTCATGTAGACATTCATTTAATTGGATTTTATACTGGTAAGTAATCTTAATATTATTAATACTAATATTATTTTATATTTATTTTTATACTGTATTTAAATTTTTATAAATTTTAATTTTTTTAGCTTTGCCTTATTTGTCATATGCCATAATGGGATCTATATCTGGTTATATCTGTGATTATGCAATTCATCAATTAAAATTTCATGTTCTAACTGTGCGAAAATCTGCTAATATAATTGCATCACTTGGATTATCGATACATCTTTTATTGGTAAGCGCAGAAAAAAATAGCAGAATTTGTTTTATTTATTTATTTATTTTATTTATTCATATAGATAACATATTTGGCAAAAACTTCCCTTGAAGGATTATTGATGATGACGATTGGATTTACATTATATTCATTCAGAGTCTCGAGCTTTTTTGTATCTCATGTAACTATTTATTTATCTATTTATCTATTTATTTGCGTAAAAAAAATTAAATTTTTGTAAATTATAGTTAGATATTGCTCCAAAATATGCGGGCGTAATATGTGGCATAAGAGCTACTTTTGGTACGGCCCCAGCTTTTTTTGGTGTAGCATTAACAGGTTGGATATTAGAAGTTACTGCTAATGATTGGAGTATTATTTGGTATATATGCTCTCTATTTAATATTATTGGAACAGCAATTTATATTGCCTGGGCTGGTGGAGAGGTAATAATTGATTAAAGTGATGGAATTATTTAAATATTTTGTAAATATTTACATACGTACTATAGCCTTAATTTGTTAGGAGCGTTTTTATTTACACATAAATTTGAATAAAAAATATATATTAAAACTTATAATTCATCTATTCCAAAATTCTTATATGTTATAGCATAAATTAAAAATTTTTTGCTTTCAATATTGTGGTTATTATTTAGAATAACATATTAGACATTCCGAGCAGCAAATTAAGTTTCTGTTCAAGTTAATATTGCATGCAAATAACAGCAATGGATGCCGATAACTATTGCTTTATTTATTTGCACAAGTAATTCATCCAAAAATTCAAAAAGAAAAATAACCAATAAGTTAGCTCATAGTTGTTGTTTTCGCTATTGACGAAAGGCGAAATCTGATTTCGACTTACATAAAAAAAATGGTAAGATGAAATGTCGTAAGATTAAATGTGAAATATGACGAAATAATGAGTATATACCTTTCCGGTACGGTACAGAAAAAGTGCCTGGTAGGTATGGTACAGAACCGTCCTAGTATCGCCCAAAGATCTGTTACGTAGCGGCATTTAAATCAAAATTCCGACAAATTACAGTAATTACAATAATTAAATAATGCAAGATAGAATATTGTAAAAGAACGGATGTTTTTTTTCAGCAAAAGGTGGTACAGTACATAAACATTACTTCTGCGATAATATTATTAGAATGAAATAACATAAATAACTATATAGTTGAAAATTATAGCAAATATTATATGTTATATATAAAATTACTCTCCCGATACTGTTTATTAGTTTTTTCAGGATCAAGTTTCTGTATTTTTATCTTTTCTTCTGCTTAAAAATTTACAACTTAATTAACATAAATTTTCAAATAAAAAATTAATTGGTTGGTAATGATAATACAATTATATTGTTCATTTATATACGATTAAATATATATATATATATTAGATCTTAAAAAATTGCCAGTAGATTCATCTGAAGTTCGCAAAGTAATTCATTGTATTTTATATTTATACAGTATTAACATGAATATTTATGACAAGAACAAAATATTACTGCCAATAAAAAGTATTTGAATTATGATTACTCCAAGTTTTCTTTAATGTTTTTGCATTTTCAAGTTCTTCTAAGTCTTTTACCATCTTTTTAATTGGATTGAAGTTTTTTTCAACTGCGTTTAGCCATTTTTTTTGTTGAGGAATATTTTATGATTTTTTAATAAATTTTAACGCCTAAAAAGTTAAATTATATTAGTTACATAAAAAAGTAATAAAATCGCAAATAAATACCTTTTCCAGTGTTGTTTTTAGTTCGATTGCTTTGTTATTTGTAAATTCCTCATCACTAGCATCTAAATCGTGATTATCCAAGTTTGAATCATGCATGTTCAAGTTTAAATCAAATTCATGTTCGTCTAAATCAAATCAACATCAATATAGTTAATTGTAGAATCTTCGATTGTTGAATTAATTGATATAGTATTTAAATGATTCTTAATAATTTCCCAGATAGTTTGCTGGCCCTCATAAATAAATGGATATTGGTTATTTCGTTGAACTTTGCGAAAAAATGAATTCTCCATATTTCCTAATGGTACAACTAAATGTTTGCAGAGCAAAAATCTATTTTTGAAAAATGACGGACATGAGCAAACCCAATCATTATGAATAGTAAAATATTTATTTAAATTTATTGGCCCCTGGTTTACAAGCTTTTTCCATTCAGACTTAAAATCCTTTCTCCAAGATGGTTGAATTCTTTCATTAATAAGAAGATCATAACGATGCAATAATTTTGGTAACATCCTATCAATTATAATATAATTAAGAATATCAAGTCGTGGACAATTAAATTTGTATAAAAAATCTCTTTTAAGAATTCTCCAGTGTGACTCCACTATCATTGTTGTACAAATAGTTGAGTAACTTTTATGTGCAGATAGTGCCCAAAGCTTCCAACGGTCTCAGTGATACCATTCTAACCATAAATAACACCACAAATGAAATAAATTACGTTGATAGCAATATTGAACATTTCATTAATTGCTTGTATCCAAATTTCTTTTGTTGTTGAAACAAATTCTTTGTCTGCCATGGGAATTAGCATGTGACGATGAAAATGCACATCAACATATTCTAACACCTTCTTTCGTAATGCTGCTTCTAAAAAAACCTTTTTAATATTTATTTTACTATTTTGTGTTGGTTGCTATAAAGGATCAATTATTGGGCATTGTTGATGTGCGATAGTGGCATTATAGTGAGATGAATTACCAGCATATTGGGAAGAAAGTTTCTGTTCAATTGCTTGTTGCATGTTCCATTTACATAATTGAACCTCTGCATTCTTCCAAATAGCTACTCCACTACTGATTTGGGCAAAATCTTTGTCAGAAAGAATTATTTTTACTTCTTTAAGTCCATTTTCCCATAAAGATTTAAACCATGCAGTTATTGCTGCATGTATATCTCGACCTTTTCCAGCTTCAATAAAGCAATAAGAAACTGGAAATCCAGTTTCATCTACTATGCATAAAGCTCATATTTTAACTGGTTTGTATCATAAGTAGCATCAACTACAATTGTTTCAAATGCTTCACGTGGCAATTTATTAAAAAATTCTGTTATGAAACTAAAGATATGCATTGGTTCTTCTAAATTAAGCACAATTATATAATTCTTCTCAGTTAAAAGTAATTTTGAGGATTTATATTGATCATCATGGCATCGATAAAATATTGATACTTCTCTGGCCCACCAAAAATACACTTGATCTATAGTCAAAATTTCAAACTCTTCAAGTTTTTTAGATATAATTCCTCAATGAATTTCTGATGCCTTAAGTATTAAATGCTCACAGATATATTGTTTAACCTGCTCTGTTACACCAGTGAATTTTGGCCATTGATGAAGTTGGTTGTGATTAAGTTTAATAATTACACAATTATCTGCTAAATTAATAGAAATTAAAAAAAAGGCCTTCACATTCATATCGAGTAAGATATGTTCCAGTATTTCATTGTTTTGAAATATTACTGTGTTTTTTACTTTTTGAAGCAAGTTCTTTGCGGCAATTACACCAGTAATAAAATGATTTCACATTGGTTTTTTTAAAACACTCTTTGTATGATATATATAATCATAGCCATCTCCTTGCTCAACAAGTTTGACGATTTTATTTGCAATGTAATGTTCACGCTGATTTTGTTCAATTTCTAATGGAATTTTATTAATTAATGTATTTAAATAATTTTTATTTTGAAATAAAACCCATTGACACTTTTCAAATTTTCATCAATATTATCCACATTTACAAGTGCCTTATAAATTGTATTTGTAACATTTTCCACATCAATTACAATTTCTTCAGTATCAAGCAGTCTCTTCTTCATGTTTTGGCTTTTTACTATCCTTAACACATTTTAAACATTAAGAACAAGTTTTGTTTCCTTGAAAAACATCTGATGCTTTGTCCTTTTGGCACAAAGTGCAATATAAAGTATTCATAATGTTGATATATGAAAAAAATTTTTAGTGCTCAAAAAAGTTTAACAATGATAATTTAAAAGTACAGTAATATAATAAACAAAAAGGAAATTACTACAAATTTACATATTAATGAAACAATTGGAAAGTAATATAATAAACTATAAGGAAATTACAACAAATTTATGTAATAATAGAACAAAAAATCAGAATAAATAATTATTTTAAATACTGAACATAACAGATCTTTGGGTGATGCTTAGTTCGTGTATGGTACAGAAAAGTAGGGATGGCAAATGTTTTAAAACATTATCTTAAAAATCTTGATTGTTTGATTTTTAATTGTTTAAAAATGTTTTAAAACATAATGATGTAATCATCATAAATAAATAAAATTACGCAATTTGATCTAAATAAATAAAGTTATACAGCTATATAAATAAAATTACACAATTTGATTTAAATAAATAAAGTTATGCAGTTATGTAAATAAAATTACACAATTCGATTTTATTATCAGTCAATTGAGATGTTACATAGATCAGGTGAATAAAATTTTTACTATGGAATTTGAGTGATCGACACTCATATAAAAATTTCGATTTTCATAGTAAATTGCAATGGTTAGCCATTTCCAATTATCGTTTTTAGGGGTTCTCTAAAAGGAAACTACACTCGCGGGATATATTGCATGTTAGAATTTTTAAATATTATGTGATGAGTAAGTTAAAGCGAGATAAAAAAGTAAAATTTAAAAGAATCTTACCCACAAAGATAGGCTTCTGTTTCACATTCTATAGCACTTTAAATGCAATAGATCTTAACATTTCGCTGATTTATAAAGGCTTTAATAAAATATAAGTATTTTTAATGTTAATAACCTCACTTTGACTTTAATTTACAGAAAGTACAAAGTATTTAAAAATCTTGTCCACAATTTTGTAGTACCTATATAGCAAAAAAGAGAATAAACCTATTAAGATCATATGCGTTATGTGAATTTACTATTAAAACTATTAGTAGAAGATAGTTAGTTACAAGTTACAAGGGTGTTAGTATGTACGCAAGTATATTTATCAAGTCGAATAATCAAGTTGGTTTTAAATTTTTAATAATAATACTTATAGTATAAAAATTTTTTAGCTACTATTAAGCCAACGATTCTGTTATATATTAATATTGAGAATATACTGTAGATAGATTTGGCTGTAGATTTTTTTTTTTATATATGTAATAAAAAAGCACATATTATTATAATAAATTCTTCACACTTATAATTATACCAGATAATAAATTTTTAATTTATTGAAATAGTATTATTATATGTCACAGATGATGGTGAAATCAGATAATTGTGAAATCAAACCCTATTTAATATACGATTTTTAAAATTTTTAGTGTATATTTTTTTATACTTTTTTTTTAGATTTTAGGGTTAGAGTTTATAATAAAAGAGTATAGGTGGGTTTTAGTAGGGTTTATATTTTTAAATCAAGGCCCCCAGATTTCACGATCATCCAATTTCACCATAATCCACGACATTATGTGACCAAAACCAGAGCAGAACCAAAACACAGAAAAAGTCAAAACAGTACTAGGTGAACTTACAGTGAGAGATTAGAAGAGAGTATTAGTTAGTGTGAAAAGAAGATATTATCCTAGAATAATAGACTCCAACAAAAGGTAGATAGGGTAGTTGCTTCGATAAAAGGTTGTTTTTTTTTTTGATAAAGAAATTTTTAGAAAAATAGAAAAATTGTCTAGGCCCTGAACATAGATCGCTGTTTGTAACACATAAACAAAAATGCATTAAGCTACGAATTAGTATATCTGACGTAAACAAATAAACAAAGAAACAGACACGTAAACAAACAAACTAGTAATAGAAGTCTAGACTGTCATGCAGGAGCCAGTAATACAGAATGATCGGGGTACATTGGAAATGTCGATTAATCTCGGAAGGCTTGAAGAATACTGAGACTTGTTTAAGAAATCAGTAAACGAACAGAAGCTGGTAATAGAAAGTCATAAACCAAGCATGTTGTGGAAAGATAGAGAAATTGCAGCACTTACTAGTATGGAACCAGAAACAGTATATGTATTTCAAAGTATAATCGAGCTATATGACTATTGTGAATTTCTGCGAGTAAGAAATAGTAAAGCAACCAGCCATGATGAGAGTAGAGTATCTGTTACAAAAGAGCAGAATATTGAAAGCTTGTTAGTCCATGAGGTCGGTTGTATTGATTATGGAATTAAAGAGATCCAAGCTGATAAGAAGTTTGCACCCAACCCAGACTAGAAGAGGCTAGTAATCAAATGAGCATGTTTGAGAAAGTAGGTGCAGTAGTACCAGAGAAGAGTAAGTGGCAAAATGATGATCTTGATATAAGTAAAGGGAAAAAGACCAAATTACACCATGTGAGAACCGTAGAAATTTCAGAGGATCATGTGATAATTTCAGTTGACAAACAAAATCCTGAACTAATAGAAAAATGTGTAGTTGAAGAAGCAGATATTAAAATTAGCATTAGCCAACATGTAAAAGCAGTAGAATCTTTAAGTATAATAGCGGTACCTGCTGAAGTAAAAGAAAGTAAGAAATATAATGTTATAGCAAATAGCCAATTAACTAGATATATGAGTAGTGCACAGGTTGAGACCTATACAATATAGGACATACCACTGAAAACGCATCCAGCTCAGGTACACAGATGCCTTCACTTTTATAGTAAAACAAAATTCGTATAGTGGAGACCTTTTGGCAAAAGCAAAGCACTTGAATTCTCAATTAAGTTTTGGAGTAAAAGATTTTAAGCATGCATAGACAATTCATTTCGAGGAAGAGAAAACATGCCAGGAAGTTTTGAGAAAGCAATACTCAAAAAAAGAGCATCGTATAAGGCGGTTGTTAAAAACCTTCCAAAATCAGCAATTGATATGCTACTACTGCGTCAATTGAAAGTAGTAAATGTGAGAGCAGTATATATTTCTTACAACAGAAATAAAAATCAACAACGCACAGCGACAGTATATTTTGGGTCACATAAGGAGTTGGAAAAAGTGATATCAAGAGAGGTGTACTACTTGGATATCAAGCTGGAGTGAATTAATATACAGAACAGAAGTAAAAGAGTGAAGGTCATAGAAAACACGAGTAAAAACATAGACAACTCCCAAGATTCAGAGCTAACGACAATCAAAAATAAAAAAGGAAGAGATAGCAAATTGTGAAGAGTTCACATAAAAGTGCCTCAAAAGGCGACAAAGAAAATAGTAACCCTAAAGTAGAAGGATCTTCAGCAACATCCAGAGGAAAACGAGCTGAAATAGAAAATGAAAAGAGTGATCTTGATCAAAAGTTCAAAAGTATTTTCGATGAGCAACTTGGTAGGCTTAACAGAATTGAGAAAAGACATTTTGGGGCCGCCAGCCCCAATCACTTCTAAGGTCGCCATGGGCACATTTATAGAAACTGAGGGACTACAAGATAGGTTGTATATCCAGCAAAGTAGTACCCTCAGCAATAGTATGGACAATAGAGATGGGGTAGATGCGAGTGAAAGAGTGTCGGGCCAATATAGCATGTCATAATATTAATGGTATAAGAGATAACAAAGTCAAGTTAGAGGCAATTACTGAGTGAGCAATCGAGAAAGAAGTAGACTTATTGAGATTAGTTGAGACAAATTCATGTTAGAAAAACTTAAGGTTTAGTTTGGAAGGTCGCAATATGAGGTAACAAAAAGAAAAGGTTCAGGTATAGGTTTGCTAGTTGGCTCTCGTTGGGAAAGACATCTAGGGCAGGTTCTTAAATTTGAGGAATATATGATTGAAGCATGGTTTTATTTTAAACAAACAATAGTGGTAGTTATAGTAGTATACTTGCCACCAAGTAATAAGATATTAATTAATAGAGTCCAGCAAAAGATTATAACAAGCTTTATTCAAAGAACGAGTAATATGCAATTTGTAATAATAGGTGATTTTAATCACATCATAGATCAAGAATTAGACAAATGTGGTAGTAGTAGTAGTTCAACATTTAAGTCACTTCTGTTGCATAAATGGTTTAGAAATCAAGGCTTTGTTGATACTTTAGAATAGCCAATCCAGATCTTATGAAGTATTCATAGTTTGGCCAAGGTGTTGCAACGAGAATTGATCAGATATGGGTGTCTGAAGATCTGAGATACGGGTTATTAGTGGCCGACATTGAAGAGGCAGATGTAATAATAGCAAGTAATCATGCGATAATAACAGCTAGTATTACGATGAGGCATTTAGTTTGTACTCATAGTGCAGCAACCGAAAGAAAGAAAGAGATCTCAAGAAATATTTATTTGTATGATGAAGCAACAAATGATGATTGGAAACAGTATCAAAAAGATCTTAAAAAGTTTATAGCTGATAATAGAGTGCTTACAAGATGTTGGGCGATGACTACATCTGACAAACTTGATCTAATTTGGAATATTTTGGCAGGTGCAATTAGAAGGGCAGTAGATAAAAATATCCCCAAAAAGAAAGTACCTCATAGTTCGAAAAATAGAACAAGAAAGAATAAGCCAACTAATTTGCACAAGACTACAGTTAAATTAAGTAAACAAATTCAGCAAATTAAAAAAGATACAACAAGTGAGGGTCAATTAATTAATAGTGCAGAGGTAAATAGTGAGATCAATCACATTAATAGTGTATACCAGGCAGATATACCCTTGCTAGCTGGTAGTGTAAACCAAAAAGAAGCATTACTGAAGTGGATAGATCGCACAAAAATGTGTTGGAAGGCAATCGGGTAAAAAAAAAGGTGGAAATGGACAAGGCTACATATAAGAAAATTGAGGCAGCAATAACATGTAGATATAAAAGAGTCGACAGTGAAGTGGAGATAATGTTAGCAAGTATTTTGGACAAGCCATTCAGAAAGATTAGAATAGATCGAGTATTAGAAAAAGAAAATGAAAAGTGGATGATATATAACGAAGCAAATGAAGTACTTTCGAAGATATTAGTGCATTTCCAAAAGCAGTTTAAAGAGAGAGAGGTGGAGGAGGATAAAAAAGTACTTGAAGAATTCTAAACGTCGCTTGCAAACGTAAAAAAGGAATAGTATACTGAGCTCGAAAGTGAAATTACACTTGATGAGTGGTTAGCAGCATTAGGAAAAACAAAGAATAAGACTGCACCTGGAGCTACTAGTATTGGATATATCTTAATTAAGAATGCCAGTATTGAGGTCCAAAAGATTTTTTGTAGATTTGCGAGTCTGTGCTTAGCAGAAAGTAGAATTCCAGATAAATGGAAGCTAGTTCAGGTTTATCCAATTCCGAAAGATGAAAATTGGGGTTTTAATTGCAGAATATTAGGCTGATTGCCTTTTTAGAGACATTTAGAAAGTGCATTACTCATGTATTAACAAAGAGAATAGCTAAGGTTTTTGTTGAGAAAGAAATATTAGGTAGTCCCAATTATGCGGGACTGCCAGATTGTTCAACAGAAGAGGCAATTAGCTTAGTCGACATGATAGCTGAGGATGCTCACAAGAGTAAGAAGGAATTGTGGTTAATGCTCCAAGATATGAAGAAGGCATACGATTTGGTGTCATTAAAAACACTTCATGCTGCATTATGTAGAGTTAAGCTACTATCTAAAATTGTTAAATTTATTATCGAGCTGTTTAAGGGGAGAAGAGTCAAGATAATTACTGAGTTTGGCCTAATAGATGAGTTCGAGGCAGGTGATGGTATTGAGCAAGGTAAGACAATTTCACCTTTAGTATAGCAGATATTCTACGATCTGTTGCTAAGAAAGATCCAAAACAATGAAAAGCTTGGGTATAAAGTAAGTACAAGGCAAATAGTAGATTTGCAGATGAATAGCACAAAAACAGATACAATAAAACAAGCAGCAGTTGCTTTCGCAGACAATACAACTTGGATTGCAGAAAATAAAGTCCAAGTGGAGCAGATAATGGAAATAGCACAGAAATTCTTCAAGTTTAATGACATATAAATAAATGGTGCAAAGTCCAAGCTAATAGTAGTGAACACGAATTTGAAGAAAAGTGAGAGGTGGATTGAGGTTGATAGGCACAAGCTACAGGCTGAGGAGAAAAGAATGTTAACGGGTTACATGGCGTTTGGATAAGCGCAGATCCACGTGAAACTGTATTAGCTAAAAAGGCAAAGGGTATTGTAGGGCACTTTGTAAGGACATTAAGATGCAAGAGTCTGTCTATCAGCCAACTAATTTATGTAAATAACATGTGTATAGTGCCGAAACTAGCTTATATGTTACAGACAACAAAATTAACTAAAGCAAGCATAGATAGAATATACCAACCAGTAATAAGAATATTTAAGAACAAAATAGAGTTGCCGGCAACAGCAGGCAATTATATAGTGACACACCAAGGACTAGGCTGTTGTAGGTCCTTGGGCCAGGAGCTATTTAGCAAATAACTAGTATGCTTGCAGAATAGACTTAATAGGTTGGATTGAGTAGGGAAATTACACAAATAAAGTTGAATGAAGGCTATACATTGGCTGGGTTAATAAAAGAAAATTGGTCAAAACCACAAAATCAGTATCTTAAAAAGGTCTGGAAGAATAATCTGGCAGGGTCAATTTTAGTCAAAGCAAATGAATTAGGTGTGTCACTCCGTGCTAATATAGAGAAGTGGCAGATTTGGGGTACAGGTCTTACAATAGCAGAAGTAATTGGAGAAGAGACGTACAGTGCCTATTGTAGTAGTATTAGGAGTTTTAATGTGTTTTATATAAACCAGTTGATCGATAGAACTGGTACGAAGATGATAACATGGAACCAACTACATGCATTGAGAATGAAGTCTCTAAAAGGCTGAAAGGCAAAATGGTTTAGTGTAATTGAGAGAAAGATGATTAGATGTATAGAAAGTAGAGAGGTAGAAGATAACTTTAAGGTTTCAGAAGAGAATTGGATGTATATGCAAATGAAGGTGAAGAGGTTATCTGATGACCAGAGATATCGTGAGTGGGTAATCATCAACAATAAAAATGCAGATTCAATAGTTAGTTGAGTTAGGAAAAAAAGAAAGGCACAGGTTTTAATCGATTATTGGGTTCCTGAGTCATCAACTAATAGTGAAAATAGACTGCGAAGTTGCAAGAAGTGTAAATTGAGTCAAACAAATGAGGTTGATGTATACCAACAATGGGTTAAGAAAGAAGGGTACTAGAAGCAATTCCTAAGATTAGTACGGTTGATAGAAAGAGAGTACCAGTCCTATTAAGAGAGATTAAAGGTTTTAGATTAGGTAATAATACATCAGCTAAAGCAAAAAGTGAGTATGAGATAAATAATATAGTAGTGATGGACTCACATGAAAAGAGCTTAGTTGTAGAGCAGGGTTTTGACCAGGAGCTAGAGTTGCTATTAATACAGCAATTGGAAGATAACTATAGTAGAAATGTAAATAGTAGTGTGTATTATACTGATGGGTTCTTGATCAAAAGTAGTGAAGGTTGTAGAATAGGTGCAGGTTGGGTACAGGTTAATAATTTGGAGGAGACAGTCCTTGTGGAGGGAAAGATTAGATTTGGTAGATAGCCATTATCAACAAAGGCAGAGTTAGTAGCTGTGTTAATGGTAGTGTTGACAGCTAGGTGCAGAAGTGAAGTTATAATTAAGCTAGATAGTGCTGCGACTATTGCAAGCCTTGAAGATCCAACGACACTTACTGATATAAGATTGTTGAATAAGAAGCAGAATGCGAGTTGAGTAGTTAAGATTAAAGATATATATAGATCAAAGTCTTTAGTTCTTTGGTTGATTAAGGTGAAGGCACACAGTAAGGTGAAATGGAATGAAAGAGCCGACCAACTGGCAAAAAAAGAGCTCGGTTATCTCGGTGTTTGTTACTAGCCATGGAGAAAATCATCACATAAGATTTTCAGCCTATCTCAATGAAATACCGGTCGAGATAATAACAAGAAAACTAGTCAAGATACTAATGAGCTTTAAGACTGGTGCAGAATAGCATAGTTCGAATGCTATCAAGCAATATGAAAGTGAAACGAACACAAACCGTAGCTGGAAGGCCTTGTGGTGCCAAAATAGGAAGGCAACAGGAATCAAGTGCAAGACACGAGTTGCAAGCAAAAATATAGCCTTCCAAATTAAGTGTATAAATGACAATTTGCCAGTCTTATCGTCATTAAAGAGAAGAAAGCCAGAGGTTTATTTAGATGATATGTGTGTAAGTTGTAGGTGTGTAAAAGAAACTTTTGATCACTTGGTAGTATGTACAGGGTATGATAACTACTGGAGTATTATAGAGAAGGTCGCATGTTGCTTGCATAGAAAAAGTTAAATCATATATACAAGAGGTTAATATCCACTGAAATGTTTGAGGTGGCAATTGGAGTAATACATTTGAAAAGTGAACCAAGCGGAGAAAAGATTATATCAGAGGGCTTATATTGGATGACATTGTAGTGGATCTGTTAGATTTGGAGATATCAAGGAAGAATATAAACCTGGTACTAGGCAGTTATATAGCGATCATAGAAAGTAGCTTTCTTGATGAGATCTGGTAAATTAGATATAAAGCAGTTGCAGAATGGGAAAAAGAGAACAGCATTAATACATCAATGAAGAGAAGCAGCCAAAAGAAGTCAGGTGCAAAGGTAAAAGTAAGAACACAACGTCCAAAGTAAGGGAAAGCAGGAATATTGGTGAATCAAGTGGAGTAAGTAAAGTAGTAGGTATTGAGAAAGATGCTGAAGTTGTAAAGTTATTTGAGATGGGTGTTGATGAATGGGTTGAGAATGGTTCAACTCCTTTTTGGTTTAGTTCTTGATAGAGCTGACAAGGTCTTCTGACCCACTTGTGGATTGGTGCATCTGGGTGCACATGATATAGCTGGGTAATGCCAGGCTTATAATTGTTAATTAGATATTATTAGAAATCTTTAAACTTTGTTTTTAGTCTAGTAGTAACATAATTTGTATTTGAGCACCGACAAGACTGTCAAAGAATTAAAAAAAAAAAATAGTATTATTATTATCAAATTTTAATACAATATCTTAAATTAATCTATTTAATTATCTAATTTATTCTTGAATTTAGCACAGAACTATATTCTAAACATCTCGCATACAACATCAAATATAGAAAAAAATTTTTTTTAAATTTTGATAGTACAGTACACCTAGTAAACGAAACTAAAAAGTAGCAGGTTTGTATTATTTTATATCATATTTCACCAACAAGCTTATTTTACAGACTATTAATTTACAAGTTTATTTCATAGATAGTATATTTTATTAGCATTTTATTTCACAGACAAGTTTTTTATAAATTACAATAACTTTTAATTTTAAAGCTAATTATAATGAAGATTACTTCATCTGTGAAATGAGCTGTTGATTAAATATACTGCCTATAAAATTAACTTTATGTAAAATAATCATCTATAAAATAAGCTTGTTGGTGAAATAGTTATTTGAAGTGTTTGGTGAGTCAATCAGACCAAAAAAAATATTTTCTTCGAGATT
This sequence comes from Dentiscutata erythropus, assembly GCA_910591965.1. Taxonomy (NCBI): domain Eukaryota; kingdom Fungi; phylum Glomeromycota; class Glomeromycetes; order Diversisporales; family Gigasporaceae; genus Dentiscutata; species Dentiscutata erythropus. The sequence continues at coordinate 16,511 of CAJVPY010000013.1, read as the reverse complement.
AGGACCTAAATAACTCAAAATAATTTTTATTAAGTATTGTCAATCAAGAAAATTAAAATACAACAAAGAGATAAATAAAATTAAAGAAATAAATTACAATTTTATTTTAAACATTTTTTATTATAAACTCGCAATATTTTTTTACTGTATTAAAGAAAAAAAAAATGTAATGAGTAAATTTTATAATCTATATACTGTAAAACAGTTTTTTTAAATTTTTGACAAAATGTTTCTAATATAACGACTCTTTGAAAATGCATTTTACTAAAAGTCCTCACTCATGCATATCTAACAAGCTATTTTTCATGTCAAGATCTAGAAAACTCCAAAAGAATCATGCAAGAGAAGACAAAATAATTGCTTATCTTTGAGGAGGTTACGTATTATCAGAAGACGTTATTCTTTATACCGTTTGATTCATTGAAGCTTTGGCAACTTATTTGTCTTAAAAAACATTATGTGTTATAACTAAGACTTGAGAAGAAATTTTAAAAACATAATTTTGTGAATTCGCGTAATTTATAAAAATCATATGATAAAAAATTAGATGTGATATCTTGATCGACTATTATTAAATATATTTTTATAATTACTAATATTAAAAAAAAAAACCTTGAATAACTATTGAAATAAATTTGCCTGAATTACAAAAAGTGGCAAGCATGGTCGAACGAGGATTATGGCTAATTAAAGGAACATTTAACTATAGTCAGACCTCTCTATAATCACACCCCATATAGTCACACCTCTATTTAAGCACCAAATTTTGTGTGACAGACCCAAATATAGTAAAAAAATCTCATTATAGTCACAAATTGCTTATAATTACTATTACAATGAAAATTTGATTTTTTAATAATTTTATTAAAAATAAACCCTCATTATAGTCACTAATTTTTAAATAAAACAAGCAATTAGTCTAATTGACTACAATATTTGCATGTTGTGACAGGTTAATTTAGTGTCACATTTCCTAAATCAGGCTATAACAGCTATACATTTCTATTTTTAGTATATTTTTATTCTTTTTATGTATATTCTTAAATATGACAATAGAATTTTCTTATATAGCTAGAATAGTAAGGGAAGTAAGGAAAGTTAGTGAAGTAAGAGAAGTAAGTGAAGGAAGGAAGAGATTTCGCTCACCTTTTTAACTTGTAAAAATCTATATAAAGGGCTTCTAGCTTGTTCAAATAAAGAGGAGAACTCATAAGAGTTTCAACTTTGAATTCATTGTAGTAGAAGTTGTTCTTTAATAATTGTTCTTTAAACCCAAAATCGTTCTAACAAATCTAAAAATTCCATCCCAGAATTAGTGTAGAGTTATTATCGTTTATAAAAAACTAAAAGACAAATAAAAGATTTTTAGTAACCTCAAATTACTTTTATTAAAATACTTATCGTCCCAAAATTCCTTGTCTCATGATCTTGATAAAGTATTTTTTTTCGATTATTCTAAACATAGAATATATAAGAGAGAGTATTGAATAATAAGTTAGAACCCTTTAATATAACGAAAATACCTTTATTAGAAACCTTATTTCTCCTATGATACATTGTTATTACTAATTAAGATAATAATCAATTAATTGATTGAACAATTAATTGATTTTTGAAATCACCTGTAACCTTATAACCCCATGACGTTGGTTAAATTGAAGATCTAATTTCTGACATAGATTTCCTATGACATAGATCTTGGATTGAATTATACCTTAAACTTCTGACTACTGCAGCTATACTAGTGACGCAACATGTGACTGAAAAGACTGAAGCATTCTAAATCAAAGACATAGAAATATTAGAGTTAGAGTATTAGATATAATTGAAGTAACCAAATACTAAAAAGGATATAGAAGTCTTATCCAAGGTCATATACAATAATTTAAAGACCTGAAAGACTTCGGAACTCAGTCCAAGTCAACCATGTCTCTATTCAAAGCTTTTCAACCCAAAGTCCTAGGAGTTTTGTACATTGACTCTATAATTTGAAGCATTGAATTGATAGATTATATAGTATTTGAAGAGTTTAATTAGTTGTTTGTGTAGTTTTTGTTTTAGGCTATTAGTCACACCTTCACAACATACTGAATCTGTGACAGGTTATATCAATTACTGAATCGAAAAAGATTAAATGCAGATTTTAATTTACTTTATATTCAATATTTAGTCATACCTATATATCTAAAATTTCGTGCCAAAAATGTTTGTTTAGAAGTCAACCTACGGTTATTATAGTAAAATCTTGAGTTATTTACGAATTTTTTGTTTTCTCAATAAGAAAACAGAAAACTCAAGATTTTACTATGATAACCATAGTTTGACTTCTAAACAAATGTTTTTGGTACAAAATTTTAGATATATAGATATGACTAAATATTGAATATAAAGTAAATTAAAATCTGTATTTAATTTCTTTCGATTCATTGATTGACATAACCTGTCACAGATTCAGTACTGCAGTATGTGCACAAAGATCTATGTATTCGTGGACTCATGTGACTTAAAAAATTACAAAGATTGTCGATCTATATAAATAATCTAAGTATTTAAAATAATCTATCTATTCATAAATATTGCTTTTAATTTCAATCAGTAAGTATTCATTAACCTAAATATTTAAAATAAGCTATTTGTATCAGTGAAGTTTTAAATACACTGCCGCTATCTAATATTAATTAGAACATTTATCCAATATTTTAAGGCCGTAATTCAATACTATGAACTAAGTATACTATAAACAACATTAATTAATATTTATATTTTGTTTATAGACTATAGATTTTTGATTTTTAATAAAATTTTTATAATCACCATTTATAATTTTTAATATAACGGTAATTATATTGAGGTTTAAATTTATAGTTACACCTTTCTATAATCACCATATTAGGGCGCAACCAACTTGGTGACTATAGAGAGAGACAACTGTAAATATAAAAAGCTTCTGAACCTTCAGGATTCTGGTTCTCAATGTTATTAAATAATATTTATAATATATATTGTAGGTCTTGACTTTTAATATCAATAAATATAGTATACTCTTTCTGTAGATCACTTAGAGGTTGGAACCAGTTTTAAATATTCGAGTTTATCACATCAAAATTCAAGTTTATCACTCCAAAATTCAAGTTTATCACATCAACCATTAATAATTGATGTGATAAACTCGAATTTTGGAGTGATAAACTCAAATTTTGATGTAATAAACTCAAATATTTAAAACCGGTTCCAACCTCTAAGATCACTTTACCAAAATTGAAACAAGAAAAAAAACTTTTTCACAAACTTTTCTCAATAACTTACTAAGTAAATTGATATTTGGCTTTTAAATAAAGTATTCAGCACCTCCAAAACTATCTAAAGGAGGTGCAATTTTTATTAAAAGGCTTCACCACGACAAGCTAGTAGTAATAAACACTCAAAACAGCAACAAACCAGTTTTTTAACCCTTCCACAAAAGCGGTTCTAAGGACCTTTATATTCCCACTAACCAGAAACAAACTACAAGTAGTGCTCTTAGCAAAAATAACAAAAAGCAACAAGTACCTTACTCTATCAAGCCCCAAAATCTCAACTAAAACATGGTCTCAGAAAGCTCCTCCTTCTACTTTGGATTTTTTTCCCGGACCACCAAACCTGCACAACCTGAAGACACCCCACTATCAGCTCGCCTCCAAGCTCTGGTGTAGAACATACAAAAAATTTTTTAATTTCACTATGAAGAACTGGTCAAAACTCATTTTTACTGTTAGCTTCTCTATTTCTGAGTACGCTAACACTTTCATCTTCTCCGTCGATATTACCAAATTTGAAAAGATACCTAACTTGGTTAATTACCCACCACAATGGATATGCAACATGACGATCTTGCCAAATCTGTTCTATTCGATCTTATATCACAGAAAAATAGTATTGTAAATATTAGTACCAAATATCCCAAAGCTACTCATAATAGTAACCTTGTAACAATTACAAACCTCTATGAAAGAAGCATGAAACCATTCATAAAGGCTAAAAGCATAAAAATCTTACTATAATCCCATACAATAGTATTACAGATCTTGACTCAGACAACAAATCAAACAGAAGTACCAATGAGCAGGTTATACAAACATTAGCCTCTACCAATCCTAGCCATCCCCAAGACTCTGTTACAGAGCACCCAATTATTAGCACAGACAACAATAACACAAACTCTACACCTGATACAAACAAACCCCCTAGTACTAAATCAACTAGTATTCAAAATACTAGTACAAACAAGGCCACCATGCTCAGACCCAGCACATCTACTAACCAGATCACCCAGCCGATACTTACCACACCTAACCCCAAGTATATCTCTGTAGCCACCACAGCCAACCCCAACACCAATCGTAAAAGATCCAGAAACTTATCTAATATTTCTTCACTTGCTACCACCTCGAATAAAGCTACCAAGGCTGTATTAGACAATACCTCAACTTCTTTTAGAATACAAGCAAGTACAAAGACACCTACTACAAGATTGACATATAGCCAAGCTGCTCAAACAGATCTAAAGCTACTCAAGACTGATGCTCCTGAAAATGAAATGGAGTGGGCTTTAGAAGTATACCTCAAAACTGCTAAGCCTATTGATACACCCTTTAATACAAGTATCTGGTAATTTTACAAAATTGCAAAAGCTCTCGAGACCCCTGAAGGTATCTATAACTTTACCAGCTATAAGCTTATTACTACCCCAACCAACTACAAGCTACCTAAAGCAATCGCCCTTGAGTTTGCTCACCAGGATATTAGGTTCTTTACAACATTCATATGCAATCCAAAAACTACTCCGGCTCACCAGAAAGAATATAATGAGCTTTTCAACAATGCACTTGTAGCCTACAAACAAAATAATGAGATTACACTTACCAATATTACTACTCGTAATACTATTTATACAATGCTTAGAACATGGCTTATTGCCCAACACCTGTTAAATCTTAACTTTTCTAGAACTACATACAGAGGAATATGCAGTATTATCTTGTATGCCAGAGGCTTTCTAAAGATCAAGAATACCAGCGAGAAAACTCCTAAAGAAATCAGAGCACAGATAAACAAAGCACTAAAGAACAAGCTTATCCCATTACCTGATATACCAGAACAGATATCCAAAGAGGTTCAAAAGATCTTGCTCTTTGAACTTCCTGTCAAAGTATGATCACACTAGAGCTGTAGTTAATGCTCTAAGAAGAATCTACAAATTTTTTGAGCTTCCAGATGTATACTTTGTCAAACAGTTCCAATTACCTTCTCATTACAGTGAACTTCCGCCTAGCCTGCACCAACTATTTTCTATATCTCATAGATCTTCACTCTAATATCTTACTTTATACAAAAGAAAGTTAGCAGATTCATATACTGTTACTCAAATTCTGGACTTATACTTTGACCTGCCACCTCCCAGAAAACCCTTACCTACAACATACCAAGAGCTTAATCCAAAAGTCCGAAAATTCTTTCCCTTCAACCAAGCGACCTCTCTTATACCTTTAGCAGAAGTTATTTCTCAACTTAGAAAATACTATACATTTAAACTTTTACCAAATAACTTCTTTACTGTTAAACCTCCTCTTTCTACAGAAATCAGCAAAATCAAAACTACTACAGCTTTCAAGTTTCTTATCACAGATGACACAGTGGCCAGAGAATTTATGAAACAAATCTCTTCTCATTATAGAGTCCAACTTCCACTTCCTACAGAAATTATGCAAGCTAACTCTACTAACAAACCTACTTTGCCATCTGCTGAAGAAATTACAAAACTATATAATATCTCCTCCCAGTTACAACTAAACACCAACTTACATTTATGGCGAGACTACTTCACAAGTATTACTACATCAACTAGCTTCCCTTGGACTGGATACAAATTAATGACAGCCCTTTGGCTGATACTGGACCCAACCAGCAAGCAAGCTTTTCCCAACATTCCAGAAGATATAGAGGAAATTATCCAAACATTATCAAAACAAGAAATTATTGTCTTATTTCCAATCCAAAACAAACCAGATATTACCCCAACTATAAAAATCCTTAGACAGTTCTATATAGTTAAAAAAATCACTGATAATCTGCTTGATCTTCCCCTCTTCCTACCCCAGCCTGGGGCATTTTCAGCTACACACCCACACCACCTAGTCCAACTACTCCAAGTTCAATACAATCTTTCACAGAGGCCAAAACATATTTTTTATCTATAGAGGATACTAAAACCAATACAAGCAAAACTTCACCACCTACTAATACTTAATCACTACTTTTAATCTTGGCAGAAGAAAGCACACTCAACAATACTCAAAACATCACATTATCAGACAATTCAGATATCTCACTTCTAGTAGGCAACCTCGTGCCAATAGATACAAATGAGCACTCAAATAAGTAACTCCTACACTCGAATGAATAACCTCTTATACCCACCTACAAGCAATATACGAAATTCTAACACTAATATATTTCACCCTCTTACACTTTTAATTTGTACACATAATGTACAAGATCTAAACACAGATGTTAAAAAAGAAACATGAGAACACTACTGTATACAGCACAACCTTGATATTGCTAGCTTAACAGAGACCAAACTCTCTAATGAAACAGTTCATTACAAGCAACGCAAAACTCAACATTATACCTACCTATGGTCATGCACCAACAGCTCTCGAGCTGGAACTGCTATTATGATCCACAACCATCTAGCCCCTCATATTCATAAAATTACTATGGTCCCTGGCTATGCTATAGCAATAGACCTCCTTTTCAAGAATGACTTCAAGTTTTGCATTATCTCTCTTTATCTACCTAGCAATGATGCACAGCTTAGACTCCAAACACAAAATACTATTATTCAATGGCTACAGCAAGCAAGAGCACAAAACATTCTCCCCATTACTTTAGGAGACTTTAATGCATCCACAAATGATATACACTCACAATCAATTAAATGCAAACTTCTCCAATATCTAGCATACAATAACATGTACAACTTGGCCTCACACACTCACAAATCAGCCCCTACTTGGCACAGAGCTAACTATAGCAGTGAAATTGATTATATTTGAGTCTATCAACCAATTCTCCAATATCTCACAGACTATGATACCGATAACTCAAATTCTAGTACATTAAGTGACTACAAGATTCTGATTTCCAGTTGGCTCTTTTCTTTTGCAACAACAGGACAATCCAGGCACAAAACTCAGACCAAAAGAAGAGTCTTCGACTACAAAGCTATGAACCAAGAAAAATGGGAAGACTTCACCAACCAGGTCAATACTAATCTATGACAACACCACACACTATTTACAATACTGACCTTAGAAACCCTAGAGACTACCTGCACAAGATTTAAACAAGCATCATTACTGCAGCACTCTAGCATATTCCTAATAAAAAATTCACAGTCCGTAATTTCCAGTATACTTTTTCTTCTAAAGCGACCCAACTCCATTATAGCCTTAAGAAACTTAGTAATACTATTAGACAGGTTAAACACTCACTTAAGTCCAAATGTTAGGCCCCTACCCAGCTAAATGCTACAATTACTTAATCAATTACATGACCTCCAAATACCTTCCTCTTCTACAACACCCCAGCTCACTACCAACTAGCTAGTATTAGCCAATACAGAGTGGAAGAAGTTATACTATGCACGCAACCTGGAAAATATTAGACAAACACGGCAGCAAATTACTGAGGCAATTTCTAGAAGATGTACAAGCCTTCAATCAAATTCTACATCAATGCTCAATAGTATTCTCAACCGCCAAAGAGACCCAGTAAGGTTTAGCAATATCAAGTTAGACCAAGAAGTTATCACTGACCTACATTCAATCAAGTTCCATATTCAACAACATTTCAATGACTGGACAGCCCTTCGTCCTATAAACCAAGAAATATTTAATGAACACTGGCAAGAAGAGTACAATCCCAAACCTCATATTCTATCTAACTGGTACTCTACAGCCCTCTCTAACTTTACTCAAGAAGAAGTACTCTACACTCTCAGCCAGCTACCTAACAACAAAGCATGTGGACCATCAGAAATAAGCTATGAGATGCTTAAACATGCAGGCCCCAAGTTTATACAGACTATAACAGCATTGCTAAATCGATGTCTCATCTTCCAAACAATCCCTAAGCAATGGAAAGAAGGAAGAATCTATCCAATTTCCTAGAAATCTATCTTTGACAGCAATCTATCTAATACTAAACCTATTAGTCTCATTGAACACATCAAGAAACTCTACACCAAACTTCTTACTAACTGTCTAAACAATATTCTATCAGAACACAAAGTTCTTTCTCCTTTTAACTATATTGCATTTCCAGGCAACTTTACTTCTATTCCAATACATATTCTCAACAATATCATAGAGGATGCCATATATAGCTCTAACCAGCTCTGGATTCTCTCACAGGATATGAGTGAAGCCTACGACTCAGTTAATCTTGACTTGTTCCAGAAGTCCCTGTATAGAATTAACATGCCTTAGCCACTTATCAATATTCTTACCAACCTTCTTACTGACTATACAAATCGTGTAATTACCAACTTTGGACTCACAAGTCTTTACTCAGTACAAAATGAGATTGATCAAGGAGAAACTATAACCCCACTATTCTGGAGAATATACTATGATTCACTTATTACAAATATATCATTAAACCTACCAGGTTATACCATGCAAACATCTTGGCAAACTAGCCTTACTTCACTCTCCTCTAAGCGCCTGTCGTGTTCAACTTCGGTACTTGCCTACATGGACGATACTCTGTGAATTGCCCAAACTAAAAAAGACCTAGAAAAAATAATACATACTGCCTCATCTTTCTACAAAATGGCCAATATTCAGATTAATCCTTCCAAATCAGTCTTTATATTAAACTACCCAAATGCAAATATCTCTTTTCTGCAAACTAGTCTAGTTTCTATTCCCTCCAATCAGCCTTTCAAATTTCTTGGATGTTGGTTTACCCTCAATAACAAACACTCCAAACAAATCAAGCTTATTCAGGAAGAGGCTCTCAATTTAGCTTATATAGCCAACACAAAAAAAATAACAGACAAACAAATAGCCTATGTTATCAATAAGTAATAATTCCTACAATCGAATACAGGATCCACAATTTTATCTATCACATTCTACATATCTCAAAATTTTGGGAAAATATCTTACTATTGCTAAGCACAAAGCCAATCTTTCTTGGTCTACACCCAATAGCACAATGCTGAACCACAATATTTACAATATTCACAACATCTGGGATATACAACTCCAGCACCATACAAGCAACTTCCTCTACAGGATTAACAACAGCTCTACATTAGGAACTACTACTCATATAAGATTACAACAGCTACAAAACAATCTCTAGTTAACTACCAATCTTCTTCACTATTGATGGACCTAACATATATACTACTACTTGTAAGCTTATTTCACTTCTACAACAAACTGGCATTAGCATTGTGGCCAACTCCAATATAGCATAACCACAAACAATTCAAGATAGCAACTTACCACTTGAGCCCATACTGTCCAAGAATGTAAAATACAAAGTATTCAAACAACAGCTTCATTACAAGCGTATTCTCTATATAGAACAGCTCAGTTCAGCAGATAACAAACAAAAAGCCACAATGGTTTTCTATTCTTGAAAATATAATCATAGACAATTTGCAATATAGAACCATACTCACACAATTTTGCCTCCAGGTACTAATCCATTTGCATATCAATCAAGTTCTATTCCCAAGAAACTGAAACCTTGGATACTTACTTACTAGCAAGATAGTATCATTATAAAACAAATAAGAAAAAAGCTTAAACAAACGAACTCAATATCTATTACACATTCGCAACATGATATAAACACACAACACTATTTGCTATATCCACTCCTACATATTACATGCAACCCATGTCCCAGTTGCAAGCTCATTTCTAACTGATTATCCAACTACTGCACAATTGAGGTTTCCAATATCCTATCCACACAATTCCTTGGAAGGAAAACATACAACAAGCAGCTCAAACTTAATGCTAACTATATTAATCTCCTATACTCTACAGCAATTAAACATCCTTTCACTCTTCTACCTCTACCCAGTATAAATATCGTAGACTCTTTAGCTTATAGTCTATTTTACAATAGTGAAGCAAGCCAACAATTAGTACAACTCACCCTTAGCAACCAAAATACACCAACATTCACCTTCTACACAGATGGATCAGTATCAGAAATTGGCACTAGCAACTGCTCAATAGGAGTTGGCTGGGTACAAGTTCACAACAACCAAGTTGTCAACAGCTTCTCTGCAAAGATTACAGACTGGCCATCATCATACAAAGCAGAGCTTGTAGCAATTCTATCAGCTATCTCTACACTACCACAAAATACTAAAGTAGATATCTTTACTAATTCCCAGTCTATTATCGCCAAATACAATAAACTTCTACGCACTTCTACAAAGTCTAGAAAATACTTCAAGTTTAACTACTGGCCTATTTGGCATTCAATTCTCAATGCTATCAAAGGCTTTCAATATCCAACTCACCTTCCATAAAGTTCTAGCACATTCTAACAATCAGTTCAATAATGCTACAGACCTGCTAGCTAAAAAACACCAACAACACACTTACACTCTTCAATTCAACCATACTAATATATACAATTTACATTCTATTATACAATGGCGCAAACACAATGTAGAGAAACCTACAAGGCAATTTGTCAAAACTATTGGCAGAGCACAAACTATAGCAATGTGGTCCTCCCAAAAACGCAATATAGAATAGAAAAGCCATGTATCTACAATTGACTAGAACTCCACTTGGCGTTATATCAGCAATAACAAAAAGCTACAACAAATATTACATCACCAAAATCAAGCTATATGAAAGCTTTTAGAGTTAAACATTTGCTTAGTGACTTACCCACCTGCTTACACTTCCACCTTATTTTACCCAAAATCTACCATATCCCTACCTGCTTCTCATGCAATAGCTCAGAATCAGCAACTCACTGGCTTACTTGCAACAATTCCCAAACTTTCAGTCAGATTGTACACACCTCAATTACAGAGATTATCACTAAACTGTTTACTAATGCACCACTTACACTACAAAGAAAAATCACAGATCTAATCAAATCTCATCCTTCTTTTAACTACTCTTAGCACCCCTCTTCACAATTATACTCACTATTAATAACCCTAAAAGGGCTTATCTCCTCCCACCTACTACAAGCATTATCCGCGCTAGAATACAATACAAAGAAGCCTCAAATATTATTATCCAAATACTACTACTTATATCCTCAGAGATATATGAACAAATTTGGAAACTATACTGCAAAAAATTCGCCAAATGGAAAAAAGAATACAAAATACCAACCTATAACCAAAACCTCTCTTTACGTCAAAAGGCCTCCATCAAACTCGCCAATCACGCAAAAATTTCATATATAGCTGCTTTTGTGGCTTGCAAGACCAGCTCTATACTGACAATAATAGCTGCCCTCCCAAAGAGCAGGCTCAGCAGAAGTTTATCCAATGGTCAGAATTATGGATCCAATATAGCATGCCCACAAATCATATATTGACTATTAATCTAGGTGAGTTTTGACCACTCTAGTAGGTTTAGGTCGCAGATAATTAGTTTGAGTCTTTAGTTCTTTAGTCCAATCTTTTAGTCTGAGCTCTTATTATTGCATTTAATTTATATCTATTTGTCTTGTACAAGTTGGGTTTTTATTATAATTACCTAAATAAATTACCAAATAAAGATATGAGCAAGGCCTCACCTTAATAACAAAAAAAAATATATCAATAAATATAGTACATATTGATAAAAAAATAAAAAAATTAAGTCAGTCAAAATGCATTTTTATAATTTCTTTTTATAATTCTAATTATAAAATGGTATATTTATTCAATAAAAAAATATAAATTAAATTAAATTAGTTGAAATTTATGACTCTTTCATAATTTCTTTACTAGCAATGAATAAATTCAATTATAAAAAAATAAATATTTCTCTGAAACTGAATTAACCAATAAGAGGTAGTAGTTTCAATTTCAGCCAAATTTCAAATCAGCCACTAATGTTTTAAAATATTTTTAAAATGTTTTTTGTTTTTTTACTATCCCTACAGAAAAGTGCCATACCCAGATAAATTTTTTTAAGCAGGTACTCAAAAAAAATAATAATTACCGTATCAAGCTTTATTTTATATGTGTTGTATTAAATATGCAATATATATATATATACTTAATAAAAAAACTTAACTATACACAAATCTAGTATTAACAATTTGGGTATGGTATGAAAAAAAGGTAGGCAATATAAAAAAAGTGTATCCAAAGTTAAATATATGAGATAATGAACTCTTACCTTAGTATCACAAACTAATTTTCTAAAACAATTTAAAATTATTATTATTATATAATATAACATTAGAATGAATATTTATTTATTATAGATATAATAGACAAAATCTTTTAGTCTAAAAGGTCTTTTATAACAAGAGTGAGTATAGATATTAAAATATAGGCTGCCCCCAATAGAAATAAAGCAGATTGATATTTTAAAAAATCAATACCTTAACTTTCACAGTCAATATATTGATGGATTTTGAGTCTGTCTTAATGACTCATTATTCAAAAAGAAGCATATGATCTAAGCTTTCTTTTGAATATTAAATCATCAATATAGCCTTAAAATTCATCGAGATAAGAGATGTAAAAGTTAAGGCATTAATTTTTTTTATAATGTCAATCTGCCTTATTCCTATTGATGGCAGCTCATATCTTTGAAATTTCTATAGTATAAATAGAAAAATAAAATTATTTTAATGCCAATTTATCTTTTAATTCTAACTATTTATAAATTTTCTTAAATTGGTTCAAAATAACTAATTTTTATATAAGAGTATATTTATTTACTGTACATATTGAATATTTTTTGTATATGCTATTCAATCACTATTTAATTATGTAATAAATTAATTTCCACTCACATTATATTAAAAATAAGAAAATTTTATTTACTTTATTAAATGTATTAAACTTACAGAGCTAAGTATTTGTGAATTTTTAGCAAATAATTATATTTAAAATTTTAATTAATTTTTAAATTTATTTTTAAGTCATAGCTTTGTGGAGAGTTGCCAAGAGGAAGCTGAATAATAATATTATTAACTGGTAATAATGGTTTTTGATATTTTTTATAAGAAAAAAATAATGAAAAATTAGGATTACATAAATTATTTTGAATATAAGATTTAGAAATTCTTCTATTTTGTTTTTGAAATTGACCAGAAATTGGAGTCACAGAAGCTTGAGTTTTTTGCAATGCAATAATTAAGGTTTTTTCTTGTATAGCAAAAACCTGAATTTCTTGTATTGTATAAACTGGAATTTCTTGTGCCATAGGAGCTAAAATTTCTTGTGCTATAGGAACTAAAATTTCTTGTGCCATAGGAACTAGAATTTTTTGTACTGTAGTGTGCTATAGAAATAGAAATTTCTAGGGCTATGACATTTATTATTTAATATTTATTTACTATAAAAGCTTACTACACACCCCAGATAATATCATTTTAGCCAATCAAATTAAACTAAGATAAGATTTTTCTTGACCCACCCCTAAAATATTACCTAATAAGTGTCATTACCCTAATTGTGAGCAATGTTATAGAAGGCTTTTCTGACATGAGTTATGAACAACTTGTGTATAAGCATTGGAAGCCATGCTAAGAATTAAAGAACCTTACAAAACTTAAGCACAGTAATATATAAGAAGTAAAAATATATTTAAAGGCACTAAATTTTTATTAATAAAGTTTTCTCAAACTTCAATGTCTTTAATGAAATAGAAATAAGAATTGAATTCTTACTTGATATAGTTATTTTTATCATTTGTATTATTGTTACCCTAGAATTATCTTTGAGTGTTCTCTAATTTCCAACATATTATTTTATGTATATTACTATTGTTATCTAAAATGATCTTATTATCTTGAACCTATTACTTAGCCTATTTAAATTACTTTTTTTAAATTATATGCATAACCCAAATCAGGGCCAATTTAGTGAAGACCCAATCCTGATTTACATAAATTGTGACCTTAATTTATATGTTCAAGTATTAACAAATAATACTTATTAGGTAGCTGTGCAGCGCATAATGCGGCACAGGACCAGTATGATCCAGCGTTTACTAAATCAGGAATATTAGATGATGTTTTGTGTTGTTTTTTAGTTTATGTCAGTTATTAAAAATAGTAATTAATAAATTATATAGAAAGTGATAAGAAGTAAATATATTTCTGTGTTTCATGTGAAAGGTAAATTTGCAGATCAATTATGGCGAAGTTAGTTTTGGAGGGTTTCGGACTTATAGGATAAAATTAAAATTTTTTCGGACAAAACATTTTGGGTTTGAAAAATAGGTTAACTCAAAACACCGGTATATATGTACGTATGTATGTTAATTAGATCATATATCGTAGAGATGGGCACACGCATGATCCCGCGCATCACGCAAGGGATTTTTAATATGTTCTCGAAATAAGATTATTTGGCCGGCATTACCATAATATCTGGCTAGCATTAATATAATATCTGACCTGCATTAACATATTTAGCTAATTCCTAATTAAAATTTATTTATTTATTTACATACCATTTCACACATATGTTTATCTATATATACGATAAGAATTTACTTTCTTTGTCGTTGGCATTTTTCGCTACATTACAAAAATATTCTTTATGATTAAGTCACTCTTTTAAAAATAAATAACATGCATAGTAATAATAATATATGGAATAATATTACAAAAATCAGATCAGATGAAACCTTTAACCAAGGACGTTCTTAATGTGATTATTGCTATTAAACCTTGCATTACACAGACCCAAACCTTAAACATTAAAAAATTAAACTCCGGCCAAAATTATTTATAATGCAGCCAAAATTTTGTCAATCACAGCCGTTGGCCAATCAAAATTGAGGTTCAACCGCGTGGCACCTAGATTAATAAATCCCGTGCGGGATTATTTTGAAAAACCGCGATTTGCCCATCTCTAATATATCGTATACATTGTTGTACATTTTATTGAGGAAAGATTTTTGAGTAAAGTTTTTTTGATAACTATTTGATCAAATTTAATGAAATTTTTTTTTTTTAGTTCTATATATTTGTAGGATTAAAATAAAAAAATTTCATCGAATTTGATTAGATAGTTATAGAAAAACTTTATTTAAAAATTTTTGGATAATGAAAACATCAACATTGATTGTATAGGCATATAAATTAGCTTGTTTTATTATATATTCATTTAGTTTTTTCATCATATTCTTGGTAGTGTTTGTTGACTGCTAACGAGTGTGTAAAAAGCATTATGTATAAATGTATAAAAGTGATCTTACTTAACAGGTAATTAATTTCCAATTTTTTATGTATAATGTTTTTACGTATTTAAATACGTGAATTGTTATTCGTTTGGATATTTGATGGATTTATTATTAATTAGAGATGCAGTCTGTTTAAAAATTTTACTGTAAAAATGGTTTTAACTGTAGTTAGTATATAAATAATTTGAACGGGCGTTGATTCAGGTAATGGTTCTTATATTTATACATATTTATTAATAGTTATTAAATACTAACATAAACATGATAAAAGAAGAAAATTTACGCAGTGAATAAGTCATAAATCAAGCCAATTTACACGTTTTAGCATCATTACGGTTAAAATTTCTCAGGAATTTCTCATATATGCGTTAAGTCAAAATTATCTAATAAAAAAGATAAAAAACACGGTTTCTGTATAAAAATAATCTAATGTTCGATTCGTCTTTTTTATTAGATCATTTTGACTAGTGCATGTATGAGCTATTCCCGGGAAATTTTAACCGTAATGATGCTAAAACATGTAAATTGGCTTGATTTGTTACATATTTGCATGTGAATTTTTTTTGCTGTATTTGTATTAGTAGTCAATGAGCATGCAAAAGTTTTATGTGGGAAAATCTGATCTTTTTTGTTAGATCATTTTGACTTAATGTTTGTACAGATGTTTTTTGGGAAAATTTAATTATAATCGATACTTAAGCAAATATAAAGGGCTTGATTATGGACAGTTTTTTTTTAGTGATTCAAAATGCCATATAGTATTGATACGATCGTAAAAATTATTCAGGTCCGAGAAACTGGTAAAGATGAATCGAATTTTATTGTTGTATGGGCATTGGGTGTTTATCTTGTTGAGAGTGAAGACCGCGAAATAGAAATTACTCTTTTCATTCCAGTTAATGAATACGAGAGAGATCCTAACGTTCAATCAGTCTTTGTAAAAAGCGAATATTATCCCTTAAGTTGTAGAGTTCGTGTAACAATTTTAGCTTAAAAATAGCATAAATTTAGTTATGATCTATTTTTTTTAATATTTAAAATATTTAAATA
>CAJVPY010000012.1:0-47456 GCA_910591965.1 Dentiscutata erythropus | reverse complement strand
ATTTTTTAAAAATTATAATTGCTTAGATTTAATATTATACTTAATTATGCATTCTGATTGGTTAACTAGGGTTTCGGATTATAGTTTTGGGAGTTTCAAGTTTCGGGGTTTCGGTTTTTTTTTGAAAATCTGAAACTAGTTTCAGATTAGAACCTTTCTGAAACTAGTTTTGGGTAGGTTTCGTTTCGAGTCCAACTCTACTTTGGACCAATAAACTTGAATAATTACAAATTTATTGATAATAAAATTAATTATTTTGCATAGCTCACTACATTTACTCATCACCATTATGTTTCTTGTTATCAGTAAGGCCACACAAAGTTAATTTTCGTTTTGCATAACCTGGTGTTTCGAAATTCTAGTCGGCAGTTGGATTTTTTTTTTTGAAAATTTTTATTTTTTATTATAAATTAATAGATTCATGCTTGCATTTAATTTCACACAAGTTAATTTTTTCGTTTTGCATAACATGTAATCAGAAATTTCAAAAAAAATTTTTTTTAACAGACCTGTCAGGTTATTCTGGAAATTAAGTTCACTATATGGTGATACCGAAAAAATTTATGGAAAAAATTAAATAGCAAAAATAGAATAATTGAGACAATTGAATTATAATTTTTTTTTTTTAAAAAAAATTGGATCAGTGGGTTATGCAAAGCAAAAATCAACTTTGTGTGGCCTAATATATCAATTTGGCCGATTTATATATGAAATCTATGAAATCTGCACTATATATTACAGTATTATTGACACCTGATATGTATTTGATTAATTAGTATATGCATAACCCTACCACATTATTACAAGTGCTAATTTATTATATGCTTATGATATACTAGCAGTCACACAATTTGTCACATTCAAAATTTTATCATGATTTTTATAAATTATACAAATTAGTGAATTTACATTTTTGATCTTATCGCCCAAAACCTTAGTCAAAATATACAATGTTCTTTAAAACAAAGTTGTTACTGAAGTTTTGACGAATTCAACGGTATGAAGAATATAAAAAATAAACTTTTCTTTGTGAAACTTTACGCCTTTGAAAGTGGGCAATTATTTGACCTACTTCTGCTTGATTCTTCTCAAGTTTGAGAACTTTTAGCATAAAAAGTGGTTGATTAGGTGTACCAAAGCAAGAGCTTTCGCCAAAATGCATGTGTGAAGAGTTGGTGCATTATAAACGTATTGGAGAAAATCAAGGAAAACAATTTTCTAATAAGTAGATCACTTATTAATTCAACACTTTTATATTATTTTTGCTTATTTTTTCAAGCAGTTCTGATATTTTGTTATTTTATTATACATATTTATTAATAAGTTAATTTATTTATCCAGGTCTATAGTTGCATTTGCAGTAGCTACGATAGATCATATGAGTTTGGTTACTTATCAGCTTAAAAAATTTTCTAATAATGCTTACAACAATAATCAAAGATCTAAAAACAATATATACATCTCTTTTTATTTCTAGCTGCTATACCTTAGAAGTATCGGCTATTCTTTTTACCTGTTTCTGGGAAAAGAGGCAAAATTGACAAAAATTGCTTACAAAAAATTAATTATTTCATGAACTATCAACCAGAATTGCATAACTTTGGCACTTTTCAATTTGTCTCACTGAGACAAATTGAATGACACCAAAATTATGTGATTCTGATCGATAGTTCATGAGAAATTTAATTTTTTGTAAGCAATTTTTGTCAATTTTGCCTCTTTTCCCAGCACCAAGCCATATTTTTTAATTAACTAATTTAACATTTTTTTTTCATTTAATGTGTATCTAAATATGAAGAATTTCTATTATCTGATACATATCCGAAAAATACAAAGACCTACACCTTTAATCTATTAATTTAAACCTTACTTAACCCGAAGCAATAAGTACAAATGGCTAAGATGCTAAAATTCGATCCACTTATGTAACATCTTGAGATGTTTCGATTCCTGAGGTGAAGATTCTTCATTTCGATAATTGAATCTAGTTGCAGACGTAAAAAATTGATCAAGTTGAGTACTTCCTAAAACATTTTTATTTGGTGGGTGATGATATTCTGGCTAGTGTGATTGTTTCATTTTTTATTTATTTATTTATGTTTGGAGATGCACTACTCGAACAAAGTAACAAAGTACTAGATGTAAATCAAAAGAAATTGATTAATAATAATTATTTAATTCAAGTCAGCCTATTCAATAATGATGTAATTGTGTATATAGTAACAAAAAGACTCAGAACTATAAGTATAAGTGTTATTGACTTGAGCAGAAAAAATAAAAAGAAAAATTCTAAAAATTAAACTGTTTAAATATTTTATTTATTTACATATTTCCTTTTCTACTAGCTTTATGTTCTATAAGAATGCTTCTCCTATAGCTGCTATCCAAACTATTTGAATGGTCCAAACAATGTGATGATTAGTATTACATAGTTTTAACTAAATTTTACCTCATAATAATAAGTTGTTAAAATTAATTATCACATGGTTTGGGCTTTAAAACAGTTTGAACGGCAACTATAGGTTTTAGTTTAGTATGTTTTTGCTTGACATTTTGTATCATTCATAACAGTTATACGATTTGTCATATCTAAAATTTTATTATATGATCTTTATAAATTACACAAATTGATGAATTTACAGTTTTTTAACATACAATGTTTTTTAAAACAAATCTGTTGCCAAGGTCTTTACAAATCTGGAGACATAAAAAATATAAAAAATAAGCTTTTCCTTGTAAAGTAATATAGCTTCAAAAGTATGCAATTATTTTGCTTTCTTTCACTTGATTCTTCTCCAGTTTGCAAGTATCTAGCATAAAAAATAGATTGTTAGATACACTGAAGTGAGAGCTTTTGCCAAAATATATTTGCAAAGGGCCGGTACATTATGAACATAATAAAAAATATCAGGAAAAACTGTTTTATGGATATGAGTGTCACCAAAAAAAACTCCGACAATTTAAATATAGTCTATATTTAAATTGTCAGGTTTTCTTTTGCCAACACTTATATGTAGATCATATTAATTTGATGCTTTTCTTTATAGTTTGCTTTTTTTTAATAATTTAAATAATTTTTATTATTAACATTAATTCATTTAATACAACAATGATTTAATTTTAGGACTGGGATTTTCGTTTTCTTGATCTTACATATTGATTATACCATCGATCTCGAATTCACTTTGAAGTCCAATAATCAGTATGATTTTTTAACTCTTTAGTAAGTTCATTAATAATATTAGGGGGTAATACAGTAGAGCTTTCATATTCTTCAAGCTTTGACAGAATTTGCTCTTCGATAGGTGTGGATATATGTGTCGAAGATTGTTTTCTTCATTGTAGTAATCCTAAAGATGATGATGCTGATTGTAAGTCTTGGTCAATAGTCTTAACTTCTATATTTAATTCTGGAGATTGTAAGTCTTGGTCAATGTCAACATTCTCAATTTCCATATCATATTCTGTTACTGTTTGTTTTTTTGTTCTTACACTTTTTTTATTTTTTATTGCTTTCATAGGTATTAAAATTTGTTCACCTAATTTTATTTTTGCTTGTGCAGAAATATTTTGCACAATATCATTCATCTTTTGAATTTCTAATTTGTAGCAAGTAAACATTCGTCGGTATCCATCTTCTGTAAGTTGTGTAGTTTCTGCAAATAATGTATATGTTTCTGGCTCTTCATTATCAAATTCTAACATGAGTTCTTCATTGCCAAATTTCAACAGGAGTTCATCACTTAGGTTCCAAGTAGCTTCTTGACAATTTTTGATGGACCGTGGGCTTCTGCTTATTGAATGATTATTAGTAAATACTGAAATTACCAAACTAAGTCATTCAAATTCTGCTTGTACTAATTCAACATTCAGGTTTAAATTTTCTAAATATGAAGCATGACCAGTTATATTTTCTTTTAAAAACTTTACTCCATATATTTCTAAACTCTTATCAATAGCAAAATAATGACCTTTTTGAGTTAAATTCACTGAAAGCACTATTTGAAGATTTTGAAAAAGCTGTAGATTATTTTAAATATCTGATATAAATTGTGCTACAGACTCTGCATATCAATACCTTCTTGTAATATGAAATAAAGATCAAACTATGTATCTGTAGATCGAAGTTTCTTATCTGAATACCAAGCTTGTGCAATTTTAAGTATTCTGCCCACTGATAGAAATTATATCACACCTTTAATATTTTGTTATTTGTTTTGGGTATATCACTAATAGAGATTTTTTTTTTAGCATATTGATGAATTGCAATTCCTACAGCCATCCAAAGAAGTTCAAGTACACAAAATATAGCCCAATAGTCAACAACTTTTTCAAGTTTATCAAGAAACTTAACACCAAGCTGTGCAGTAAGTCCAAAAAGCCTATAACCCAAAAAAGCAGCAATTAATTCACTACACATTGCTTTGCTTGTGTGCCATTAACCTAGAATACAATACATGGGTTGGTCTTCATTTTTGTAGTCTTTTATGTGATGATATATTGCCTCATTACATACTAAATTTAATACTCCATCTTCAGTATAACCGAAATCTTCTAGATACATATCAACAGCGTTGTGAACATGCTCATTTTTGCTTGGAGCTTTTCCTGGTTTAAGAATTACAACATTCGGAGGATCAATAAATATCGTCGATTTTATATTTTTTCTAATAGCTTTGTCAATATGTTTATTGCTAAAAGTTAGCCCTTGATTAACTAATTGTTCAAAGACTAAATCTACTTTCATTTGCCATTTTTTCATAATAGGACTTATGCCAAAAAGAGGGTAGCCTTCCATCAAATCATTGTTCAAGTTGATATGCTCTGGACATTGAAATTGAAAGACAATTCTTACTGTTGCATGTGCAGTTTTGCACACCTCTTCAAAAATATTGCCATATTGGAAGGTTGCATCTTTCATGTCAATATTATCTATAGCCAAGCCATGATATTTAAAATATTCGAGTTTTTGACCATGGATTTGTGGCAGACATTCTTTTTTTTTGGATATGAACTTCATGATCTCTTACATATGCTATTACCCGAACTGTATAAAGAATTTTGTACAAAACTCCTATTATTTTTGGTCGTTGGCAAAGAGAAGTAAGAATATGTATAAACCATATTTTCCAGCAAGGAAAAGCAATGGTAAGTATTACAGAAAAGAAAAAAAAAGAAAGTAGTTCAATTTTTTTTCTTTCTAACTGTGGAGGAGGCATATTTTGCTCTTTTCTTTTTCTAGCCAATATTTGCAATTTTTTTTCTTTTATAGTTAAAATCAAATTATAGAAAAAATTAACAAGAGAAGATGGCATAGCTAGATAGTATTCATCTATAGATTCAGGCTCTTCAAGAGATAGTAGCTTTTTTTTAAGCATACTTTCAAGAGTTAGATAAGAGTTTTTCAATAGTGGCTTTCGTTCTTCATCAACTTTAACTTTTTTAATAAAAAATACTGTTTTTATTAAAAAGCAACTTGGAATTACAGATTCATCATCTAAATCTTGCACTTTGTTATATTATTAAAAAGTTTAATTAGTTTTTTTAGTAGGTTTTCCTTTGTAGAATCATCTTTGGATTCAGCATTCTGTTCAATCCAGTTAGCAAAAAACTTTAAAGCTAACGCAGTATCTGTTTTGTGTTGGCCTTGTTCTTTACATAAAGGTAAACTAGATTCTTTTTTTGGTCAAATTGGAAAGTGACCTACATTTTTTATGAAGCAGTCAGAGCAAATGAAGCAAGTTTTATCATCATCAGATGATTTTTTAATTTTTCTGATAACTCTTCACATTCGGTCATTACTGGGCACTGAAATAATCCTAGGACTTGTTGAGACGACAGTCAGTTTGGTATGACCTGTTGGGATGACAGTCAATATGATACCAACTCTTAATTAAATGACGAGTACCTGTTGAGACGACAGTCACACAGGTATGGCCTGTTGAGATGACAGCCAATGCGTTACATATTTGAGAAAAGTAAAAAAAGTAAAAAAAATAAAAAGTGAAAATAAAAAACAAATCGATGCTCAGGGAATTTGCGTAGTGCTCGTTTAGCAGAAGGGGCAGTAATATCTGAAAATGAGAGACAAAACAATTGTATTTATTTGAGCATTAAAAATAAAATAAAAAAATTTTATACTGATAATATATTTCGGTTGATTCACAATGATTTTTATTTAAAAATCGAATTTATATTATATATATATATATTTTTCTAAATTTACAAGACACTCTCTATGCGCACACCCACTCAAATACACATTCAAGTTCTAGCCCAAATACTGTATATACAGTTAGTGCTCCGAAAGGGTCAAAGGTCCCGGGTACCTGACCCCAGAACATAAAACCCGAAAATTTACACACGACCCCAAGGCTACCCCAAGTGATAAAAGTATAATGTGCATGAAAAGTACAGTATAGATAAAAAATTTGCCTGGAGATTTGAGCTATAATAAATTACCTGATAACCGGATAATTTTAATAATACATGAGCAGAGATTTTCAAGCCCGGGTTTGTTCAAACAAATATGGGTTCAACCCCAAACCCGACCCGAATGACCTTTTCGAAGCACTATATACAGTACATACCCTCCATAAATGCACTTATTTCTAAGTGCACGTTGTCAAAGTTTGGTTCCCAAGAGTGCACACGTATAGAGGTTTTACTGTACAGAAATAAGACTACATTATGCACGCTACACAGCATCTAAGAGTTAGAAAAAAAAATGTAACTATGATTCTAAATAGATCTCTTGCTAACTAAACATGGAGTGAATACCTTCTCACAAGTTATTCATTTTAAATAGATCTCTTATTAAAATAATATAATCTAAACGTGGAGTGAATACCTTCTTGCAAGTTATTCATTTTAGCACCTCCAGAAATTTATATTCCCGGGTAGGTATGTGAACTTTTGCTCAAGGTTCTGGTGCGTAAGTACTATAAAAAGTAAAACGAAAGGCTGTTTTTAACAGCATGATTCTTCTCAGGTTTGTTGTTTTTATCAGGATAAACTAAAGAGCAAGAAAGTATTTGTGTGGCTAAATTGTTGCGCCTAGTCTTGTAAGTGCGATTTCCTTTTAGGGAACCCTTGTAAATGCCATTTGAAAAGGACCTACCGTTGCAATTTACTATGAAAAATGAGTCGATCATATGAATGTCGATCACTCAAATTTCATAGTAAAAAATTTACCCCCGTGATCTGCGAGACAAATCGTGTGACTGCTAGGTAAATGCGTAGCATTGTTTGCGACAACTATGTTTTATCAGTCATAATGCTGGCATACAAATGCATACGTATGTGTTGTTGGTCAAATAGCAGACGGACAGGAAAATATTGCATGAAGAAATAGATCCTTCGCTTCGCTTTGGACCAATAAACTTGAATAATTACGAATTTATTGATAACAAAATTAATTATTTTGCATAGCTCACTGCATTTACCCATCACCAGCACGTTTCTTGTTGTTAGTAAGACCACACAAAGTTAATTTTCGTTTTGCATAACCTGGTGTTCCGAAATTCCAGTCGGCGGTCGTATATATTTTTTTTTTTGAAAAAAAAAATTTACTATAAATCAATAGATTCGTACTCAAATTTAATGCACGCAAGTTAATTTTTCGTTTTGCATAACATGGAATCAAAAATTTTGGTTTTTTTAACAGACCTGTCAGGTTATTCCGGAAATTAAGTTCACTATCGGGCGATATTGGATAAATTTATGGAAAAAAATTAAATAGCAAAAATGGAATAATTGGGGCAATTGGATCTTAAAAATTTTTTTGAAAAATTGGGTCGGCGGGTTATGCAAAACAAAAATCAACTTTGCGTGGCCTAATATATCGATTTTGCCGATCTATGCAAGAAATTTGCTTTATATACGTATTACAGTATTATTGATTCCTGATATGGATTTGATTAATTAGTACAGTATATACATAACCCATAATTAGAAGTGCTAATTTATTACGTGCATATGATATACTAGGTAAATGCGTAGCATTATTTGCAACTATGCTTAATTGTTCATCATGCTGGCATACAAATATGTATGTGTGTCCATTGTTTGTTAGAGGTTGCTTTGTAGTTAAAGATTCTATAGCTAATGTTAGTATGGAGATGGGGTTGTTGGTCCAATAGTAGACGGACAGACAAATATGCACGAAGAATTAGATCCCTTCGCCTCGCTTCGACTATTAAACTTGAATAATTACGAATTTTTTATATAAAGTGCTAATTTCTTGTAAATTCATAACCATAAATTATAACAATAATGAATCGCCAAATTTTTCTAATAACTTTTTTTTCAATTTTACTTGCATTAACTATTATTGCTGATGCTCGTAGTAATAAACATAAAGCATATATGCCTAAACATAAAGCACATATGCCTAAACATAAAGCACATATGCCTAAACATGAAGCATATAAGCCTAAGCATAAAGCTTCTAAATGCTCTACTCCAACTTCAACTCCAACCCCAACTCCAACATGTTGCCAATCTTCCGGTGGTCCAGGATGGAACAACATGTTTTATAATTTTGTAGTTCTAGCAAATCAATTTCCTATATCTAATGCTACTACCCCGCAAGAATGCTGCAACGCATGTGTTAACAATCCCAGCTGCCTTCAATGGGGTATGGATGGCCGTGGAAATTGTTTTAACTATATGGACACAACTAATTTGCCTTCTATTTGTGAAAGCACGACAACCCCAGAAGTTAATAGTGGAAATATTCGTTGTGGTGGTAACCAGTGTCAGACTAGCTAGTTCAATAAGATAATTTAGTGGTGTAATTATTTGGTTTAGTGATACAATTGCTATAGTTAACTAGCTTAATTAATTAATGTCTGAGAATACATATAGATAGCTTAGGTTCAGGTTTAATAATTTTAAGATGGATAACGGATTATTACATGAACTACCTAATGAACCAAATGGATATCTAAATCATTTAGATTGAAATCGATGTAGTTTTAATATTTCAAAATCATTATATTCAAGATAATGTATTTTGCTCTCATATAATAGTTCATTCAAATTATTTAATTAATTAAACTATCATTATTCGCAGTTTGTTTAAAGATCAATAACTGGTTTTATTTTTGAGAGCCAAGTCATATGTACGGACTTGGATCATACTAAATCATGTGATTACCGTTACGATCTGTAATAGGGTGTCCAGGATTATGCGATGAATGCGGAATAAATTTAAATTTATGCGAAAAATTTAAATAGAAGATGCGACTATTCTTTAGAAATTTACACTAAATCATTCGGAATTTCTCAATGGTTTGTTAAAAAATTACTTTGACCATGCTCGTAATTTAGGTTCGTTGATTTTCTATACTGGAACTTTCTTTATCGACCAATCATATTTGCGCCACGTGATATGGATGCTTTAATTATGCGGTGTGATGCGAAAAAATGGTCAATTATGCGTATAGAATCGCATCACATAATTCTGGACACCCTAATTTTGTAACGCATAGATTACAAATGTCAAGAAAACTAGCAAAATCAACAGAACTAATAGTTCTTACAGAAACATCTTTTATATAGTATTTATTATTACTATTATATATACTGGTTATGTTGAATCATGCATAGTTAACAGATAGAATAGATCCATTGTAACTCATAAATATAATACGATAGGGTCAAACCCGCGCGGATTTCACCCCGTCAAAATAACTCATACAGGGAGATCCCAAAATTCCGGGTCGGGTCTTCGGAACCCTGGTTGGATGGGCCGGAAATCGATCAATTTTGCCAAAGATCACTAAGAATTTTACTAATGAAACGATAGTCGTTCATTAAGTGAAAAGTGCCCAGCTGATAATTTTACTATAGCTCCACTAACCCTAACCCAACCCTAACCCCGAAGCATTCCGGCCATTACGACCCGGAAATTTGGGGATTCTCCTGTAAAAAATCGTCAAAATAAAAGTTTTCCTAAAATTTTGAGCGAATATATCTTGAACAACCAACTGACCAATTCAAGGGAAATTTTTATTTGAACTCTATAGATCCATAGGATTTAAATAAAAAAAATTAATTGAATATGATCAGGTGGTTGCCAAGATATTTTTGCTCAAAGTTTAGAAAGAATCAAAATCAAAATACCTATCTGAATAATTGCCGCAGCAAAATTGTCATGGTAGATTCTTGATTTTGATTGGCTAAGAGCGACGATCAAAAAATTAGACCGGAATTATTCGGAATTTTATATGAATAATAATTTTTGAATCCAGACCTACGTCATATATAAAATTGCCCAGGTTCAAAAATAATTATCGTATATACCAGTACGATCACATGCAATGTGGATGGTTCCGTTCAGATGTTAACTATGCTGATTTTTGAAAAATCCTTTTTTGGAAAGTGTTAATACTTTTACATATTAAATACTATGCCGTTACATTATCATAAAGTAATTACTTCGTATGTACACATGCATACATATGACCAGTGTTGGGCAGTCCGGGACGGGACGTCCGCGGACGTGTCCGCCAAAATTTTTTGTCCCAGACATCTATGCCAATTGACACGTGATCATAAGCCAATAAAATTATTTAATATGCGCGTAAAATACCATCACTGTTGTTTACACACAACCAAAACCAGGGATGTTAAAGACACCTGGTATTTGATGTGTTTTCATACAATTTTAAACATGCTTGGACTTTCAGGATATATCGGAAATACCAAAATAGATAACACTTTCTGAATTAGGTCTATCATAATTTTCGTTTTACTCTACGGACCTGTCCCGGACATAGTAGGGACAAAGTTAAAATTAGGAGATCATTGTGGATATGGGACATGGGACATTGTCCAGGACTGTCCGTGTCCCTGTAAAATTGGCGGGACAATGTCTGCGTACAATACTCATATGACTGTGTGAAAATAATAATCATGAGAAAAATATCCTTCTGATTCAGGTTTCGTCCATTTGATTTTGAGACTGTATTCATCACAGTAATTGGCATTTCATTTTAATCTAATCACCTTATTGAAGCATAATAACTATAAATTATGACATGAATTATTAATCATGTCAACTTTTGCTGTGCCGATAAGAGAGACAAACCATGTAGATGCTATGTCGATAGACCGTCTTATTGATTTTTTTTTTTGAATAGTCACTGTGGTTGAATAATTATTACAACATTCTTGTGATCAAGTCAAATTTGTAATCATATATTCACAATCGATCTATGAATTAATAGTTAATGCATGAAATTAGACATTATGAATCAAGGAAACAAGAACTACCAGAATTATATCATAACTATGACATTTACTGTTCCATGTGAGTATATACATTTTCGGTACGGTACAGTTAAAACTATCTGGTAAGTAGTAATGCAAATTACCGGCTCCACTCGGCTAACAGCTGGCTATAACAGAACTAAGTCATATTTTAGTTAAGCCGTTTTTTAGCCAAGCCATTTTTTAGCTAGCCGTTCAAGAGCCGTCAGCTTTAAATTGTATTGTTATATCGTTATATAAAATTTATTTTAAATTAAATTCAGCATTAATACATATACAGATATTTCAGTAATTAATAATTTGGAAATGTACAGTACAAAACAGCGATAGTATAGAAACATAAAAAAAAACTATTATTATATCGTTATATTATTATCAGAAGTTTCTTGCAAACTTTCTTGTGAATTTTGGGAATTAATATAAGAAAGGTCGTTGTGATCCATTTGGGCGAGTATTGTAAGTATCTAAAAGAAAAAAAAAAACATTTATGACAAATAGTTTACAAAATATTACGGCATATTGTTATAGTCTATTATAAATGCGAAAACTTATTATCAATATGAAAGTTTATTATCAATATGAAAGTTTATTATTAATATTGTTAGTGGCTAAACTAGATGTATGCGGGCCTAGATAGTCACCACGGGAAGACAACAACTAACAAAAACCACACAACAAACCAACAATGGTGAGGCGGTTAGATTTGGTGAGGGAAAAGGCTTTAGGGTTAATTTATTATGGATTTATACAGAAACAAAGGTTCACTACCAAAAGTGTCGAAGTTTTTGTTTATTCAAGATCAAATTTTTATTATTGTATTTTGGAACTGAACTGCCCTTTTGCCAAAGTGAATTGCAGGTTTATTTATACAAAAAGTTGATACATTGTTATAAAAAAAAGAAGAACTTCGACTCCTGATCACATCACATTGTCTACTTTCAGACGATCTTTGGATGATTAGGCCTTTGCTTACGCAACTGTAAATATTCATCCCACATGGCCACACAATTTCCTGATTTGATTTCATTTGGCTTGCCTTACCCATCAGTACAACTGTCTCATTTAGCCTTTTTGGAGATGCTTGGTTAGCATTTTAAACCAGGTGGCCATCCTATGGTTTTCTTCCTAAGCCTCATTTGGGAATTCACTAATCCATGGTCCTGGGACCTTCTGAGCACTACTTGTATTATAGATGCCATCATAGCATCTTTTTTGATACTTTGTTAATTCATCCTACTCCTTTCACGCTCCTGAGGCTATTTCAGGCTTAGTTTATTTAGGGGCTTTGCAGGGGAACATATTTCTCCTGATTTCCTATCGATTTTGAGAAGGAACTGGAATTGGGTCCTAGTCACGTTTTCAGGTCCCGTGATAGTGGTTCTAGTGTGACAGAAACTGCCAGTTTTATATCAACAATTCTCCCCTTCTTAATTTTGCACATCCTGTGGAAAATCAGACTGGGTCTTTGGTTCTGTATGACAGATATGAGTCAATCCATCTTCTTTGGATTTCATTAAGATACTAATCTAACACCTAAACCCAAAAAAGACAACAATCACATCCCAAAAAAAACTCTTAAACATTTCTTAAAATTTGCACCCACATTTTCATGAAGGTTTCTCTTGCTGTGTGCTTCTTAACCTCACACACAACTGTCATGACCAACCTTATTCACTGGGAGTTATTTCTTTTAATTTTCTAGTGACAACAACCAGACTTGCTGGAGGGTTTGTCAGGCTCATAATACTTCTTTAACAACCCCAGGTTAAAGGGCCGAAATTACCTTTCCTTTCATAGTCTTCAACTTATAAACATCATTGGAAAGTTTGTCATGGACATAAAAGGGACCAAGGCATTTCAGAGCAAACTTATCGCTTCAGGAGTATCTTTTCTTTGCATTCTCCAAGAGAACTTTTCTCCTATCTCAAACCCAAAACTTACCCGGTGTTTCTGGTTGTGGTAGGTTTTTATTGCTTTTTGCTTCTCTTTTACCCTTTCTACAGTTTGATTTCGAACGATGGGAAGCTCATTTATTAATTTAAAAGTTCTCTTCAAGATAGTCACCTCCAATAAATCCTCCAAATGGCTTGGGAGGATAGGCTGCTTTGCCTCATGGCTGTATACCAGATAAAATGAGGTTATATAGGTAGTGTTATATACATTTGCACTTATAGAGGTTTCGGGCTCGATTCACTTAGTCAGAGCACTCGCTTTGTGCACTGGTGTATCGTACTAGGCACTGCCATCTATACTACTGCGTATATTAGGACTTGTATTCACTAAGCTAAATGTTTATATTACTAATTTACTGACTGTAACTTTTCTCTGGGATCGTTATGCTTTTATTAATTCGGGTACTTGATTACCCGATTAAACGCATTATGCAACACTTACAAATAGACTATTAATTAAATTCATAAATCAACGATCACACCATGAACATTACTCAGTCCTGATCAGGTAACCTGTGATCGTACCTAACCTCATAGGAGGACTTTCATATGATTGGCTGATGTAAATCAATTGTCTGAGTAACTTATTTATACACTTTAAAGTACTTTTTGAAAACGTAATGTTTTACTAATAAAAAATTGTTGCAAAAGTCATTATTAGCTTTAAACGAACATTAACATTCACCATGCAAAAGAATTCAAAAAGAATCCCACTCCTCACTTACTTTACTTAGAAGTGAATATTTTTACTATTTACTATTATATTACCATATGTAAGTTCTAAATGCTGGAAATGGTCAACAAAAAAAAAGATTGAGACATTTTATGTAAGATTTAACTTAAAGAACTTTGTGTATACTGTTTGACATGCTATTGTAATAATAATAAGCTTGTACTAATATTATAGTTTACATATTCTATTATAGAGTTAAAGATATTAGTAAGTATAACTTTGCATTAAGTAGTAGGTCGATAATGTGTATGAGTATATGAGTAGTATTGTTTAATAATTATATAGACTAAAGATTATATTGCATCTCTAATAAAGGTCACGATTATTAAAAATAAATTGAATTACTTTTAACTGCTTTTCAAAATATAACAATAGTAAATATATTTCACAAATAATTTATTTGTATATTAAATTTTTTGGTCGATATGAGCTTGGGTTTGGGTTTATTAGTAATAAATATTAATTTATTACACTTTACGCGTGTCTATCTATTCCTAAATATGTGACAAATTCTTTGTTATGCATATTTATTAGTTTTGTAAATTTCTTTGCTTCTTTATGTAAGTTTATTCGGTTTCTAACGTTTTCTTAGTTCTTAAAAATTATGCATTGTGATTGGTTAATTATCATAGAAATTACAGGTAGATCTACAAAAATTAACCAATTAAATGAATGTCTTCCTATGATACCTAACCCCAGCACTATCAACACAAGGGGTGTTGGTCGTCACCACGACAGGAGCTAGATCCCCAATGAACTTCATCCCAAAGTTTACTTAATAATTTCCTACAACCCAACACTAATGCTAATTATTAATTTATATACACAAAGATTTAAAATTAAATATGCACAAACACTAAATATTTTTTTTTTCATTAATATTTCAAACCCAAACTCATGTCGATTCAATTCCCAAATATCACATACTCTACACCGTCGCAGCCGATCGTAAGATACAAGTATATACGATCGTAAAACCTTCTTTTCTTTTTTTGATTCAACACATTTAATATTTGTTCTGGATTCCAGTCACCACAAGATCTTCACGCTTTTCGTTGATTCCTCCAAGATTTAGCTTCATGATTGTATCTGATTAGCTTTGCATAACTCATTCCTCTTCTT
Source organism: Dentiscutata erythropus (assembly GCA_910591965.1). Taxonomy (NCBI): domain Eukaryota; kingdom Fungi; phylum Glomeromycota; class Glomeromycetes; order Diversisporales; family Gigasporaceae; genus Dentiscutata; species Dentiscutata erythropus. Next base: position 32,372 of record CAJVPY010000012.1, on the reverse strand, counting down.
AATATCATTTCATTATTCACAACTGTAGGCTTGGTCATTATATTCATTGCTATTTTCATTTCAATATCATGTTTCGATTTATCTTCATCATAACGGTAACAACCTTTATTAAATGTTTCATCATTCTTATCGGTGGATCTTTTATGATTAAGGAGCGTCTTATATTCATCCTTTTCAATACCATTTCCTTGATAGTAACAATATCCAACAAACATTCCATTAACATTACCTATATCATCAGATTTTTGATAATGAATAAACTTTTTATGTTCAACCCTTTCAACTTCGGCTTTATGAGCCTTTGATTCATCACTTTTAATATTATTCACATTTCGGTAACAACGTCCAGCCAAACCTTCACCATCCGCATCCACGCATCTAAAGATCTTCACCACTTGGATTTACCATTCAGATTTGTATCCTTTTTCTTCTCTTTATGGTGATTTGTTTTCCAGTTTATATTCTGATTCTTTTCTTTAACTATATTCGTAAGTTGTATTTGCAATAGACATGATCAAGCTAAATGTCCTGGGCGTTGATATACATAGCATAAGCGCAGTTGATAATGTTGTCGTTTCGTTTGAAACACATTCAAGCTTTTCATGATTTCGGTCACCACCTTCATCATGTTTTCAACTAATGTGACTAACCGATTATCTTCTTCTATTCTCTTTTGACTTCACAACACAAGTTATGCTTTTTTTAATTTATTTTTTGTTTATTTTCTAACAATGTCCTTTTTCTTTTGGTTACTTTAACCATATACAATTGCTGCTGAGAACCTTGAGTTAGAACTGTACAAGTCCAATTCCAATGAAATTTAGTGAGTAGTACCTTGATCTGCCCAGGTCCTTGTTTGTCATATACGTTTGCACTTATAGGGGTTTCGGGCTCGATTCACTTAGTTAGAGTACTCGCTTTGCACACTAGTGTATCGTACCAGGCACTGCCACCTATACTACTGTGTATATTAGGACTTGTATTCACTAAGATAAACGTTTATGTTACTAATTTACTTACTGTAACTTTCTTCTGGGATCGTTACGCTTTTATTACAGATTATCAATCTGGGTACTAGATTACCCAGTTACACGCATTATGCAACACTTACAAATAGACTATTAATTAAATTCATGCATCAACGATCACACCATGAATGTTACCCAGTCCTGATAGAGTAACCTGTGATTATACCTAACCCTAGCACTATCAACACAAGGGGCGTTGGTCGTCACTATGACAGTAGTAGCATTCTGAGCAGTCCAGTATGCAAATAAGACCGAAGAGATTAACAAATCCCAATCAATGATGTTCTCAACCAACTTCCCAATAGCCTCTTATAACGTTTTGTTGAAATGTTTAACCAAGCTGTTTGTGTAAGGGTGGTATGGAGTAGAGAATTGCTAGTGAACCTTCAATTTTTTCAGGAGCAGCTTTATCACATTATTTTGAAAGTGGGTTCCACAATCAGATTGAATAAGGCTAGAGCACACATTTCTACAAATTATATTATTATAGAGGAACTCGGCAACAGTTTGTGCATTTGCCTTTTCCATAGCTCGTACCTTAGGCCAACAAGTTATATAGTCAGTTGCAACCAAAATGTACTGATTTAACCAGGGTGTACAAGGTAGAGGACCAACAAAATCTAACCCTAATTTATAAAAAGGGGCCGAGATGGGTATGGGAGTCAACAGTGCCTGCATACAGGGCTAAGTTTTACATTGATATGGATTTTATGTTTGGATGTATCTACATATATCTTGGTATATCTGGGGCCAAAAGTACACGTTGCACACTTTTTTGAACATAATATTATGGCTAAAATGTTCTCCAAGTGGATAGGTATACACCAAAAACTATACTGGGTCCACCTCTTGTTTTCATAACACTTGTAGCAAGTTTACTTTCATATGTCAGTCTTTTTTGTATAGAAGGCCTTCTTTTACCTTGAAAAATTCAGATTTCTATATTAGCTTTTGTTGCTGCTTCTTGTCTAAGGTTGGCAGCAAATATTTCATATCTAGATATTGAGCCAAATGTCGATAGTGGTCGGGCTTCATTAAGAAATTAGCTGGGTCTCTCTCTCTTTTTTTTTATTTAGGTAGTTATTTGAGAGAAAAGCAAAAATTGAATTGCTACTTGTTTATAGTAAAAAGCACTATTTGCAGAAATTCTGCAGAATAAACAAACAAAAGATATGTGTAATTTTAAGAAATTTTTAACAAAGCCAAAATATCAGTAATCTGGTCTAGATTTAAAAACTGGATTTTTAAATTATTATTATTATATATATTTTTTTCTTTCTCTCTTTTTTTTTTATATATTTTGTTTTGTTGTTTTTTTTTTTCTCTAGTCAACTATTATCGATTGGGGTCCCAAACTCTTTTCAGAGACTGATAACGATGCGGGTAGTTCTAAAAGCCTTGATAATACATCTGTGTTACTGTGCTCCTTCCTTATCGATGCACAATCTGAAAATTATAGGGCTGTAACCGAAGTACCCAAAGGGCCCTACGACCAGTTAATGCTGCAGTTTGCAGCCACTTTAGCGTGGCATGGTTAGTAACAACTACAAAAGGATCCAGACCAAAATAATGGCGTAAATATTCTACTGCTCACAAAACCACTAAGCATTTGAGTTTGTGGTGCTATAATTCGTTTCGAGTACTATTAAAGCCTAATTTGCGTACACTATAATATACTCTTTTTTCATGTCATTCTTTTGGGCCAACACAGTGCCCAAACTGTTCCAGAGGCATCAACATGCACAATAAAGGTCTTGTCAAAATCAGAATAACAAAGTATAGAAGCATCCGTTAGATGCTACTTGAGTTGTTTAAACACACCTTCCTGTTTGTGGGTCCATTTATACTTGACATCCTTTATCAACAAATAATGTAGAGGCCAAGCAATTGAAGCAAAGTTAGAAATAAATTTCTTATAGTATGAAGCCAACCCAATAAACCCACAATGTTGCCTTAAATTTACAAGAGCAGAAAACTTCTAGACTTTTTTTACTTTCTATTATCAGGATGAACTCCCTCTTGTCCGATAATTTGACCCAAAAAGTGAAGATATTGTTTGAAAAAGCACACTTATTGAAATTTAATTTCAGACCCACAGCCTTTAATTTTTCAAAACGGCAGCAATGTGGCATAAGTGTTCGTCAAAAGAGGTAGAATAGATTACGATATACTACGACAAATTGTTTAATAAAATCGGCTAGCACATAGTTTATTATATGCTAGAAGGTGGCGGGAGTGTTGCAAAGGCCAAAAGGCATGACAACAAACTTATACATACCGAAAGGAACTTCAAATGAAGTTTTTCCTAGTTCTTTTCATTAATTTTTACCTGCCAATACCCAGATAGTAGATCTAGGGAGGTAACCGGGCAGCATAGCTAAAAACTTCTAATAAGTCATCTATTCGCGAAAGAAAATACGTGTTCTTAGTAGTTACTGCGTTTACCTTTCAATAGTTAACACATATTCATAGTTTTCTACCCTTTTTTGGGACAATTATGACTGGAAAAGCCCATGGGCTTTTTGATTCTCGTATTAACCCTTTTGTCTTTAATTGTACTACTTATTTTTTTATAAAGTCATATATGCTGAAAGTGTTACAGTACTGGGCCTGTTTTATCAGAGTAGTGACAATATTTATTTTATATGTTACAACCTCTATTTGCACTAAATTGTTTGTTATAGTTGTGAAAATTTCTTTTTTTACCAACAATAACTCAAGGGCTTTATTTTTTTCTCTGAGCTTAAAGGAGCATTTTTCATGTTTTCCTCTAATTTTTCTTAAATGGGTAGTTCCTCCTCAGGAATAAGGTTTAGGGTTGGTAACTCCTCTACATTTGCTAGACATACCGCAGAGCTCTAATAATTGCTCCACGGGTTCTCAAAGAGGTCTTCTTCGAGAGTTCCTTCCATAAAATATCCTTCAGCTTTATCCAAAGCCTCATCATCATATTCGAACTCATCAAAAGTATCTTCACTTTCAGATGGTTTGACAGCAAGTTTGTTTGGAGGTCTCTATCCATAGAGATTGGTATTTTACTGGTTTTTCTATTGTATGTCAAGTACAACCTTTTTTCTGCAAAATGCAGCTGGGCTCGAGCCTTCACAAACCAATTCATTTCCAACAACAGTAAGTCATTGGTGGATTAAATTATCTGAAAGGTTGTATGGATTAACATATCCCTTATAGCTACTTTAAGGCTATTAATTTTCCCTAGAGCTTGCTCTCGAGTATCATTTGCTATTACTATGACCGTTGGAGATGGTCATCAATCTTCAACTTTAATTTCTTCATTATTTTTTTTTAACATCAAACTGACAGCGGCACCTGAGTCCAATATGGCAAAGATTGGGTTATTTTTTACTCGAATATAACAATGGGTGGCAGTAGTGTGTTTGCTATTTGGCGGCTAAACTACATTTGTTTCTATTTCTAATGGTTGAACTGACCTGACTATTAGCGGTTTTCTTAAAGCCTGAGCTAGAAAACGATGCTGGTTCAGATATTATAAGAGTTGTCCAATAGTAGCATTGGCTTGCATTTCTAAAATATCTTAAGCAACGTTATATAGCTCCAGTTGGTTGATAAATGATGGGTCTCTTTGTCGTCAAGGTCTTGCTAGGAGAGTTTCAGGGGCTAGTGTAGCTAGTGGGGGCACTAATTGAGATATTTTATTTATCGGTGGTGCTACTGAAATAATAGTCATGGGTGGGTTGGTTCTCAACCTTTCTTCTACTTGACTTTCTGACTTTTTCATACTTCGTCGAGGTCATTGCATTGTATACAGCTAGTGGTGAGAAACAAGGATTACAAAGGCTTCTTTCTCTTCCGGTTAGTAACCTGTATCATCAAGGTTATATAAGTTCACATTCCGGGTTTGGTACAATATCTGTACTGGTGGGTTATTTGGGTCGATCCTAACATTTTGGACCAGAACTGGTGGATAATTTTGGGTGGGTTCCTTGAGACATTGTTTCTTCCAGAGGCTCTTTCTGATATACAATTGCAGGAAATATGTCTGGGTTTCTCACAATTGTAATAAATTATTCAGGCAGCATTATTATTATTATTTTGGTCGCCTTAATTATTGTTATTCCGAGGTCTGGCCTTATTTGCTTCGATCCTAGCTGCCAACGTAGAGACAAGCTTTTCATAGTTGGTTGACATAGCTTGCATTTGTTGGGTTAGGTGATTCAAGTCATTTTCATAGTGGGTATTTCGATTTTCTACTCTATTTCATTTACTGTAGTACCCACCAGCTTCAATTTTTTGGGCACTAACCAGTATTTCTTCCAGGTTGTGAGAGTCAGCCACACTTAGCCACAATGCTATCTTTGGCTTCAAACCTCTCAAAAACATTTGCACAATATACAGTTGAAGAAGGCAGTTTTTGGGTCTACTTGGCGCAACAATCTTTTGAAATTGTAAGCGTATATATTCACTTTTTCGGTGTCATATTGGGTTAAAGAATTCAAATCGGTCTGCCATTGATAGCACCTTTCTGGAGTTGCAAAGTAGTGTAGAAAGTGTGGAACGAAACTTCCGTCCCTTTCATTTGGTTCATCCCAATGCCGAAGATTTCGTTTTACTCCATCATACCAGTTGGCGGCAACACCACGCAAATATTCTGGGCTATTATTACCTTACATTGAGGGACCAATTGTTAGTATTTGAAGCTTGTTCAAATGTCTTCACCTACTCAAGAGGGTCCTCATCTTCTTCTCCACAAAAGAGTTCAACCTTTACTAGATTAGTTTCTCACAATGGGGGATGGGCAGCATCAACGACATCAGTGATAGCTTTCCTAAATGCATTTGCAATTTCCCACAATATTGCGTGCAATGGTTCCGGGGCTAGTTGGGCATTGCAACCATCATTATTAATATCATATATGGGTGGATCCACAACAGGGATGCGACTATGATCACTATTGGGTGAATTCTGGTCTGGGTGTCCTATATCACAGATGACAGCATTGATGATTAAATTTTCATTGTTCTTAGAGAGGACGTTTATTTCTGCTTCTTGCTATGCTATACTTTAATTTTATATATTTTAAGTTATAAAAAACTTGTGATGGTTTTGGCAAAGTTAGATTTATTGTGCTAGATTTCACAGTCACCACCACAAATATTAGTGGCTAAACTAGATTTAAGCGGGTCTAGATAGTTACCACAAGAAGATAACAACTAACAAAAACTACACAACAAACCAACAATGGTGAGGTGGTTAGATTTGGTGAGGGAAAAGGCTTTAGAGTTGATTTATTATAGGTTTATATGGAAACAAAGGTTCACTACCAAAAGTATCAAAGTTTTTGTTTATTCAAGATTGAATTTTTATTATTGTATTTTGGAACTGAACTGCCCTTTCGCCAGAGTAAATTGCAGATTAATTTATATAAAAAGTTGATACTTTGTTATAAAAAAAAGTTGAAAAGAACTTCAACTCCTGATTACATCACATTGTCTATTTTTTAGATGAGATGATTAGACCTTCGCTTACGTGACTGTAAATATTTATTCCACATGGCAATATGATTTCCCAATTTGGTTTCAGTTGGCTTGTCTTACCCATCAGTACCACTGTCTCATTTAGCCTTTTTGAGAGATGGTTAGCATTTTAAGCCAGGTAGCTATCCTATGGTTTTCTCCCTAAGCCTCATCCAAGAATTCACTAATCCATAGTCATGGGACCTTCTGAGTGCTACTTGTATCATAGATGACTTCATAGCATCTTTTTTGATACTTTGTAATTCATCCTATTCCTTTCACGCTCCTAAGACTACTTCAGGCTTAGTTTATTTAGAGACTTTGTGGGGAACACATTTCTTCTGATTTTCTGTTAATTTTGAGAAGGAACTGGAATCAGATCCTAGTCATGTTTTCAGGTCCTGTGATAGTGGTTTTAGTGTGACAAAAACCACTGGTTTTACATCAACAATATGAAAGTTTATTATTAATACAAAAGTTTATTATTTATATTAGTTATGTCATAATATTTATTATAGTGATTACAACATATTAGAGTCATATAATTAGCTCACGGCTCCAAATCAGCTTAGCTAACTAATGGTTTAGCTAACTAATGGCTTAGCTTGTATTATGTGAAGCCATTAAATAACGCAGCTAAGCTGGTCAGCTTATGGTTCTTCAGAGCCATTTTGCATCACTACTGATAAGATACAGTACAGAAAAGTAACCATACCCAGATAAATTTTTTTAAGCAGGGTACACAAAAAAAATAACAATTATTGTACCAAGTTTTTTTTTTATTTGTTAGATACACAAAAAAATATATACTTAATAAAAATATATTACTGTACCCAAATCTAGTATTAATAATTTGGATACTGTACGAAAAAAAGATAGTAATATAAAAAAAGTGTACTGTACCCAAAGTTATGTATATATTTTTAGATATAGTACAAAAAAAAGTTTGTAATAAATTATATGATTGAATCAATAAAATTATTATGAGATATGAATAATTACTGGTATATAATTAATTTTCTTTAATATAATGTAATTAAATATTTATATGTATTAATAAATGCTTTAACTATTATTTTTTTTAATGTAATGTATTAGATATTTATATAAATTTATCTATTTTAAATACAATAATACATACAGTATAACTATTTTATGTAATATAATATAATTAGATATTTACATACATTTTATATATTTTTAAATATAATACATAATTATTTTTTAATGTAATATATAATTAGATATTTATATAATTAATATATTTTAAATATAATTACATAATTTTTTTTTAATATAATATAAAAATTTAGAATTGAGTTCATATAACTTTTTCTGACAATTACCTGTACTATTTTCTCTGCTAAAAGAAAAATATTAAAACTGGTAGAGAGTTGGGTAGCTATAGTAATGGTTTGCTTTAAAGGTTAATATTTTCTAGAGACTCCTTACTATTCATTTAGTATACAAGCCAAAAATCTTGTTAAGAGGAAAATACTAATGTCACTCTTGGCTAGCAAAAATTTTTGGCAGACAAAATCTCCGTCAATGAAGTTCTATAGTCTACAGTATCAAGAGGTCTACAATAATGGTTTTTAGAGACAAACAAAGTATTAACCTTCTCTCAGAAACTCCTCTCTATATTCAACATGCAAGCCAGAAGCAAACCATACAAAGGAGAAAAATAATGAGGATATGTATTCTTCTATTGATAAAATTATTAGGACTCTTTTGGAACCCACGTGTATATCAGTTTTTTCAGTTTTCAATACTTTCTCTTAAGGTTTTGAACTTCCTGCACTTGTTTTTATCCTGTTGTCATTTTTACTAACTTTTTTCAAAAAAATTTGGGAATTTGGCTACTCCCAAACAACTGATATTGTTTACTACTTCTATTTTTAGAAGTTGTCATTGCGATGTGGTATATTAGGAAAATAAAACACATGCAGAGCATGTGGTGATTTCTATTTGTGGATTTAATACATGAAAGGGTTTTATGTTTGTTTTAGGTGCTTTTATTAGTATTATATAAGATATATATTATTCTGAAGTCACATATATAATATTTTTTAACCTGGCATAGATTACAATAGTGCTTCTGCTATTTTTGTTTCTTCTTTTTTTATCTTGTTTTTTTTTCTTTTTTCTTTTCAAAGGTTTTTATATAGTTTTTTTTGTGGTATTCATCTTGGTATTTCTCACTTTGGTTTGAAACTTCCTTTTTTTTTTCTTTGATCTTGAAGTTTTTTTATTGAGTAGTTAGAAGGTTTTCTTTCTACTCAGGAAGTTAGAAGGAGAAGATTTAGAGTTTAAAAAGAGGAGGCAATCTTGATGGCCATAAATGCTGCTCAGTAATATATTAAATTTCTTCATTAGTAGGAAGGTTTAGTATAGAGAAGAAATTTTACTATAGCAGATCGCACTTGGATAATTTGGACTTTCATCATAGAAGACTTTTGTTGCAAAGAGCTATGTGAGACAATACTTGTAATTTAGAAGTAACATGTTTAGCCCAGTGTTAAAGTTAGCTCACTCATGAAATAGATATGAAATAGATATGTGAGATTTATATCTAATAAAGTATTAGCAAGGTTGCTGAATTTTTTTTTAAAAAAAATTATTCTTATTTTGATAAAATATAATTATAGATATATATTAAATTTATAAATTAATTAATTAAATTAAAAATTGTAAATTTAAATATAATTAATAATACTAGCATGTAGAACCCGGCATTGCTTGAGTTCTAGTTTTTAATTTTTTGCTAATTTTTGGGCCTTAATAAATTAGATTATAGTATATGTTTTAGATTTCGGCATTTGTTTTGGATTGCCAAAAAATTGGGTCTTATAGCTAGATTTCAGTATGATTAATGCATAATTAGTATATAAAAAATTACTAAGTTACTATTATTATAGCGTATTGTTTATACAATATAATATTATATTCACAACGTCAACTATTTCAACTTTTTTTTTTTGCCTTATCCAATATGTATGATACAAAAATTTATATCAAAACTGTTCTTGCCAATTAACTAAAAACATTTTGAATATAAGTTGGACTTTCTTAATAAACATATAAACTTCAAATTTGTTTTGTGAATCTTTAATTATCTTTGGTAACTTATAGTATAGCAAACTTGTTTATTTAAAATTTTGCCTTTTTAATATACAAACTCAATATAGTATAATACGAATAGGCACTAATAAAAAAAAAATTAAATACATACAATCAGGGGTTGTAAAAAAATACAACACAAATTAAAAATTTTATTAATATTTGTTGACAATGTTTTAAAGTGATGATCAACACTGTCATATCTTTGAAATTGCTTGAGAACTCGACTTACAAAAGACCTGTTAATATCCAAACATTTAGCAATTACTCTAACTTAAGTCTTCTAAGTTCTTTTAACCAATTTTTCAACAAATATATATTTCTTCTGTAGAAATAGTAGTTAAGTGCTTATACAAAAATAACTCTGCACGTATTGCACACAGTAGTTTCTTGAGTATATCACAACTAACAGTTTCTCAAAATTCTGCTAATGCATTATTTATGCCAATTTTATCAATCGGTTGTAGCCAATCTTCATGTTATTTCTTTGTTAAATTAAATTCATTATTCATTTCAAGAACACATACTTCTAATATGTTTATTTTGTTCTTCTATATGATGTATTTTTTGATGTTTATGCTGTTGCTCTCTCTCTCATTGTTGTCTGCTTGTTTGCCTCCTTCTGTTGTCTGTGTTTTGATTTATAGTCCCTAAAGAAAAAGAAGTAATTTCAATATTAATATATACTTGATAAATCATAATTCAACAAATTCATTTTTTACATAGATGGTTGGCAAAAATAAGTTATAATTTCTTTTTGTTTAAATATTCTTCAATGATTTCTTCAATTCATTTATAGAAATATTCTTTAACAATCTCTTAAATTCATATATAAATACAATTAATAAGGCTAAGCAGTTTAATCATCATACTAATGTAAGTTTTATGATATAATTTTCTAATCCTTAGAACTAAAACATTGTTTTTGTATTATATATTTGCAATTGTTGTAATATCTAAACAAAGACTAAAATTTTTATTCAACATATATAATAATTGAAAATTTCAAATAATTTATACTTACATTACATCATAAACTATTTACTAATAGGTTGTAATACTTTTATAATAGAATCAAAAGATTATTTTATATAAAAATGTAGTCATAATACTGTAATTAATTTATCTTATCTTTAAAAACTTCCTGGTAACTTTTTTATATCAAAGTAATCATATTAAGTTAATATATCTGTGTTTTTACATATGTATTTACAATTTTAAAATTAAAGAAACTGGTAAATTACTATTGCAGTATTCACATTCAAGATTGTAACATTGTAAGGATATTAATAATTATTATATTAACTTCTGATAATTTAATTCTCATCTATCATTAGTCATTCAAGGTGAAGCAAAAGTAATTTTTCCACCTTTTTTTCGCCTCTTATGCACATCGTAATTGACTTTTAATTATCATGCCATTCACTATGCATTACTAATTTATTATATATTATTCTAGTTTAACTATGTTTTGCTTCTAATTTATTACATTATTTTTACTGATTACAAATTTTGTATGTCATTATTAAAATCTCTGCCTTTTTTTCACATTATCAATACCCACTTTCATTACATGTGTTTTGAATTTTCAAACCCAATATATGATACCATATATGACATGCCCTCTTTTTTTTTGTAAGCATATTCAATTTTTTTTCCATACTTCCGTCAATATACGATTTTTATACTTTCACCACATATTATAAATATAATTTCCACTGCAAATTTGATACTTTTCGCAAACCCAATTCTGTTTACTTATAAATTGTTCCAATAAATTCACCTATATTACATTTAACACATCTTCTACTTCTTTCCACCTTTTTTTTTTGTAAAACAAAATATACTAAACTGAAATGTCCAAATCAAATATGTCATCTTGTATTATCTCCATTACAGACATCTCAGCCTATCTTAAAAATGTACGAATGGTATACTTCGCCTTTTTTAAATTAATTTCCTACAAAATTCAATATGACCGATATAATGCTTATATCAAAAAAGTTGAATGAATTCATTTCTCTCACGTTTCAATATAACTGACATAATTCTCATATCAAAAAAGTTGAACGGAACCATCCTTCTCAAATTTTATGTTACATATTCATGTGATCATACTAGTATAGATCACATAAATTTCATCACTTGGCAGAGTTTCAAACTCTATTTTGGTGGAGTTTGAATTTTGCCAATTTCACAGGGCTGCAAAATAGCAAAAGTTATGTAATGCCACCACTAAGGCAGACTTTAAAAATCTCTGATTAACGGAGTTACTTATAATATACTAATCTCTGTCACAAAAAAAGTAACAGGCCCATGAAATATTCCTGCTAATGCAGAAGTATTTCATGAGGCCTGTTACTTTTTTTTATGACAGAGATTAGCATATTATAAGTAGGAAGATCAATAATATAACTATAAAATTATATATATTTAATAAATCCAATTATTAATAAACAAAAAATTTTTTGTTAACTATAATTATAAATTAAATATTACACTTTTACTAAAACGCATCTATGGTGTTTTTACACCATAGGTTCGTTTCTCAAAAACGTACTAAGTAAATTGGATCAGATTCTTTAAGTAAAAATGTTCAGGATCTCTAAAAACCTTATAAGAACTAAGATCAGGCATTTATATTAGCTCTATAATATATTATATAAAAAAAAATAATTCTAAATTTTCTAACCCTAATCCTAAATTTTATTAAAAGGAATTATACATAGGTGCTAAAACACTTTAGGTACATTTTATAATAATTGAAATATTAAATATATTCAAAAATAGTACTAATTGTATATTGATATAATTTTAAAATTATTACTTTATATATATTCTAAATTATACTCTAAAACAAAAAATACACAATACATGTTTTAACTATTAACTATATCATACCCAAAAGAATAATATTTTATAAGGTAAACAAATTATAAATCTAGTATATACAGTCTTTCTCCTATATAATCATCCAATTTGTCTAGCACTTTTTGGTGATTATACAGAAGGGTAATTAAATAGAATTACTTCTATAAAATCACATAATATAGAATAATTAAAATAATGTAATTCTAAAAGGTAAATAATATTTTTTATTTATAAATTTTAAAACATCTATTAAATAGAATAAAATTTGTTATTTTATTAATACTTTAACAATAGATATCTTGATAAGCATTAATTCAAATCAGCTCAAATTTTTACTATAGATAGAATAATAGTTTTTCTATTAGACATAAAAACTTCAGCTGATTTAGTCTAGTAATTCTTTAGCAATCACTTGTATCAATAGTCAATTTTTTTAAAAACATTGACTATTATATACAATCGATTTCTCAAGATATATCAAACAAAATGGGCTACAATTTTAATATTTAGTACAAGAATATTATCCCTATCATTGATAAAAATTTAAACCAATTTAGATTAATAGTTATAGAGATATCCTTCATCAAAGTTTGATTAAAAATAGCAAATTTTTTTAATAATTAATTAATATAAACTAGTTTTACTCAACTTTAACAATGGATATCTCAATAACTGTTGGTCTAAATCAGCTCAAATTTTTATAATAGATAGTATTAATATTCTTATACTATATATAAAATTTCAGCTTATTTAATCTGGTATTTCTCGAATAATCGTTTGTATATAATAGTCAATTGTTTTAAAAACATTAACTATTGAACACAAGCGATTATTCATGAATTACTTGACCAAATCTGCTGAAATTTGTAAATTTAATATAAGAATTTCAACACTATCTATGATTAAAATATAAGCCTATTTGGATTAATAGTTATTAAGATACCCATCGTCAATGTTGAGTAAAAATAGCAAAAATTTTATAATAATTAAAAAAAATTTGCTATTTTTATCCAAACTTTGATGCTAAATATCTCGATAACTATTGATCTAAATTGGCTCATCTTTTTATAATAGATAGGGTTGATATTTGTGTACTATATATAAAAATTGCAGCCAATTTTGTCCAGTTGTTCTCAAGTAATCATTTGTATATGATAGTTAATTGTTTTAAAAATATTGACTATTGAACACAAACGATTATTCAATAACTACCAGACCAAAATCTGCTGAAATTTATATATTTAATATTAGAATATTAATACTATCTATTATAAAAATTTGAGTTTTAAATTTTAATTAAAGATATCTCTACAAATCTATAGAATTTAATAAAAATTTTTATTAATATGTGATTTTAAAGAAGTAATTTTATTAATAAATTAGTAAAAAAGCTTTTTAAAAAAATGTGATAGTGATAGTACTATGATTGTAATTATATAAAGGTATTTTTAATATTAAAGAAAATGCTTATACAAAATTATGTAATTATATAGAGTTTGTGATTATATAGAAGGTGATTATATGAAAGGAAGACTATATTTAAAATATTAACAGCACCATACCTAGATAATAAACATTTTTATTAGATATAGTTTTTAAATAAATATATATTAAATTGCGTATCTACTAGGTACACAAAAATTACTAAGTACATATATGTACTTTAGAAATATACTGTAACATACTCCAAAACTCAAAACTGTACCATACCAAAAGAGTATTATCTTTATATATGGTGCTATCAAGGGAAAACCTACAATCGGGCTTTCAAGTATATTTTGTGTATAGTTGGCTATCTGTGTACTATCTATAGTAAATCTATATCCGATAATAGATTTATATAGATAGCACACAGATAACCAACTACATACAAAATATACTTGAAAGCCCAATTGTAGGTTTTCCCTTGATAGCACCTATATATGATAATATAGTACTGTAATATTGTAATTCAGTTGTTATTACATTTATTATTTGAATACCACTAGTCAGAATATGAACAATTGGGTATATGTCTTATTTTAAACTGATTTATGCCCAATTGATATTAAATTGTAAATTTACCATATCGCTAATTGATGCAAATTGATACAGCAACCTGATTTGTATAAGTTTATAAAATAGGCAATTCTGATTAACACAAATCGGCATACAATAGGAAGAGCCTAATGCTAACCTAATTTTAGCAAAATAGTTAATCTTGTATCACCCAAACTATTAAAAATCACATACAAACTAGTGTTTCGATCCATTATCTATTTATCTATTTATTCATGAATATGAATTAACAGATAGATAACCAAATTTTCTAATAAATTATTCGTAATTTGATTAAGTTAAAAAATTTAGCATATATATGTAATTTAAGATCAGATAACTAATATAAATATTATTGAACATACTTTCAAAGCATCTTCACTGAAAAATATTTAAAAAAAATTTTTAAACTATCATTTCGAAAAGTTGCCAAACACTTAGTTGTTAGCATATTTTTTGTAAGTCAAATTATCAAACACTTTCAAAAATTTGAATGTATTAAAAAACTCTGTCACTTTCAGAACTATATTTACTAATACAAAATATTTTAAAACTTTAATGAAAAAAATCTGAATAGTATTTGTGCTGTAGTTAGATGTAAAATTAGTCTTACAACAAAATCACTACATTAGTATTTAATAGGACTAGTTCTTTTTTTGTAACGGCTAGTTTGAGGTATTTGAGGCATGTAAAATTCTGATATTTCGATTCTAATAGAAATTTATCAAAAAAAGCTATGTAGATTTACTCATCTTTATTTAAATATAAAGTATTATATTATCTTAAAATTTTTCTTTTAAAAATTGTTAATTTAGAAACAACCAATACAAAAAACTGCGCAAGTACTTGATGAGCAATCTGGTATTCTAGATGATTTAAAAGATAACAATTTTCTTGATGCTGCATGTTGTCAGAAATCAGATCACACTTATTTCGTAATTTCTAATGAATTGTTATATATGTTTACAAATAATAAATTAATAAACAAGTGGGTTAATTTGCAAGTTTGCAACCTTTAACATTTAAAGAATAATGATAATATATATGTGTATATTTTTTACTTATGTTTAGTATTTACACTGATATCTTATTTTTTGCAAATATCTTTTTCATTATAATATTGCAAGTCAAAAGCGCCTATTTTATCGATGTGAGTCAACAATATATCATATGTACCTGTTCAAATAGAATTCAGGTAAGTATTTGATTATAAATATTTATATATATATATTTTTATATAATATAATTAACTCTTTTAAACCAATAACACAGAATTATCTAGATACTTTACCAAAGCCATATCCTTTGTGTGTGGATTTAACCCTATAGACAAGATTAACATATTATAGAACTTACCAGTTACAGCATATATGCTGCTAGGGTTCAAAAAAATTCTGAATAAGCTTTTTTGATTTGCAGTATTAACCTTTTTGGTTGTATCAAATTTGTATGAATACATACTTTTACCTATATCAATATAATAAACATTTAGTCTATACTCTCCTGATACTGTAGCTATATACTGATATGATATATCAATGTCTATATCAAATATAGTTGCTCTTCCAGAGATATTATAGTATGGCATATAACTTTGAGAATCACCTGATTAAATAAAAAAATTTTGATAAATAATAAAATTTTAATTTGTAATCAGCCTTCATTAATATCAATTATATAAGTTTTATTGGTATGGTGTCAATACTCTTATTTTAATATTATCATTATAATAAATTTCCCTATACAATTTTTCTAATTCTAATCCTCCTTTATTATTTATTCCCTTATATATAAATCAAATAATCTGATCTAATTTGGATAATATCAATAAAAATAATGTATTAAATAAAAAAAAGTCTAGTTTTAACCTGTATTTTGTCGACTTCTGAATATAATACTCTTATCTATATTACAACTAATCAACTTACTACTATTATTAATAAACTTTATGACAGTTATAGATGAAGAATAGTCATTCAAAGTTTAAATCAATTGAAAACTATTATTAACATCAAAAATGTGTAAGATTCTGTCACAACTTGCAGTAGTAATTGAATTTGGTATGCTTAATATATATATATATATATGTAAATAAAATAATTAAATTAAATTAAATTAAAAGGAGATGTGGTGACTTAGTGTAGTGGTCTAGTCATCACCCTCTCCAAGTGGCAGGTCTAGAGTTTGAATTCTACTAGTAACAATTTTAAAAAATAGGCCTGTGTATGGTTGACGGCATTCTATTGGTTGGATTTAGATTAATCTGTAACCTTGGTTACACCATCTAGTAATAGAAGCTTTGGCACAATAAATCCAGAGAACCAGAATAACCAAAAACCCGTTTGGCAAGTTCTAAGTTTGGAGGTAGTAGTGATCTATGATGGTACCACAGGAAGGCTAAATTTGAACCGGGGCCTGAGATTGGAGAACTGAGCGACCAGGTCCTAATGGCAGAGAGCATACTAGCTGAACCACTGGGTTGTCGCACTGAAGAAAAAGGACATATGCTCCAAAAGTATGGACCAAGAGGAGGGAATTCTTTAGGCACCTAAGGTCTGGGCAGACCGACTCTTCCGGGTTGCCAGCTGGAAGTAAGGGAGGGTTGATAAAGAATCCGGGTAAGAAGACGGTCTAAATGCAGGGTACTGGGGTTGCTAAGAACCAAAACAAGAGCAATGAGTATGCAATAAATGCCTAATTAGAAAGTTGGTGCTTGAGAAATATCCGTAGAATAGCAGCACCCCAAAAGGTGGCATGAGATACGAATATGGAATGGCAGATCAATTAAGAAGAAGTTATAGGAAAAAGCACGTGAATACATATGTAGGACATGTACTACTGTGTTAGGTTTATCTCGAGGATAGACTAGACCTATATGGGTAGTAAGTTCTAAAGCAGGGTGTGAAAGCCAATGTGGGGTGTTACTAATATCTACTTAGTTTAGTGAGAAAACCCTCCAGATTAGAGGGCTGATAGAGGTAGTTAGAACCAGATAGTTTAAATAGTTACTCCCCTAGTTGGGGTGCAGGTATAGCAGATAGTGTAGAACCTTCAGGTGAACTACTTAAATTAGGCACTTAAAAGGTGCACATGTGGCTTGATGTACTATCGTTGTAATTATATATAAAACTCCATCTATACTCTAATAAAAGTTTTCCAGACCAATGAAAGTCATCTTAATACCAAAAAAAAAAAAATTTAAATTAAATTAAAAATAAAATAACAATGTATAGGCATTTAATAAAGAACTAACAGCAACATCATTTAAATTATAATACATAAACATCTATAGAATTTGATAAATCTAATAAAGATGTTACTTATATTAAATTGTATCCATACTTACTAGGCATTCATCTGTTAGTAAATTTAATTGTCAAGATCTCTGCATCAGGTGCTTCCTGATATGTAATCTCTTTAAAAGTATCAAGAACATGTACTCTAAATAAAATAGATAAATCTATTTAGTATGTTTTAACAGGAAAGCATTTATTATTCATACTTAAAAAATACTTTAAATTTTCACCACAATCTCCAGATGCTATTAGTTTTCTATCAGGACTAGTTTTTAGAGTACTGATTACTAATTTCACAGCAGAAGAACTAAGCTGTTCTGTGAAATCTGTAATACAGAATATATAATTAACAAGATAAAAATATTTTTACAATGATTCTTTAAACTTTTGAAATACTCACCAGATTTATTATATTTTGTTTTCATAGTGCTTAAGCAATATTTTCTTCTGGATCCACATAAATAATCTGGTGCTACTCACTTCACCAACAATCATTTTACTGAAAGTTCACTTAGCTGACATCACTTAGATTTAGGATTAATGTTTTATTAGTTGCAAGTATATATTTTAGAAAATTATCTCTTTGTGTGATATTAGCTAAGTGAGCTTTTAGTGAAATGATTGTTGGTGAAGTAAAGTGGATTCAAATAATCTTTATACATTCTTTGCTATAAATGTTTCTTTTTAAAGTAGTGTTGTTACTTTTTGCAAAAACATTTAAACCAGTTGTGTTAACAGATCCATCAAAATTCCAAAATCTAATAGTACTATTAGTAGAATAAGTGACAAAAGTATTTTCTGAAAACAGCACATGTCATTCGCAATATCACAAGGTGGTATTATCTAAAGATGGTATATCTTAAATAAGACATATAAAAACTATTACAATGTGAAGATATACTATAATGTTATTTATCTCTACGCCTCAAATAGTATAGAAAGCTTCTATATTTCTAATTTTTTTTATATCTTTTATATCTCATATAAAAAGATTATGATTACTATATATACATATTGTTTTCATATCAAATTTTATAGCTGTTGTATTCAGGTATGTTTTATTTAGATCACTGGTCAGATAAAAGTATTCGACTTTTTGATTTTACTATACTGAGCAAAGTACTTGGCTATTCAGAATTAATTACTAGAATAAAGTTGATATTATTTTTCATCATAATCGTTAACACCACCACCAATTCAACCTAGGACTATTATGCCAATGCTGAATTATCGTAGCAGAAATCTGCTCAATCAACCACAGCAACTAAATCAAAGTAAGCTGCCTACAGCTAAATCAGGTAATATGACAAGTTATTTACACCGCCAATACCCCAACACTTTTAAATACAGCAAGGGCGAAAAAGGCTTTTAAAGAAAAGGAAGAGAAAAAATATCTCTAAAATAATGCTCTATTAGTCAAGTGCAGAACAATAGTAACTTATAAAAAAAAAAGTTTAATATAAATCATAATATAATCTGCAAATAAATACTTGACACCTGAAAAATCTGATAATGACAGTATTCTAATACCTAACCAGAGTATTTCTAATTCTTGCAGAACTGTGAGAGCCAGGTATATAGTAAGCGATAATGTAAAAGACATTTATAAGGTCTATGTTACAATACCCTCCACACCTTATGATTTATCTATCTGCTTTATCCAATTTCTTCTATCTATAAACTCTCCTCTGATTCAAGCTTCTCAAACACTTAATTCCTTCTTTCTACATATATTTACAATTGGTTTGTAGAACAAACTCTATAAACAAATTATTATATCTGTCAAAACTGACTATAGTGAAGCTCATATTTATTTATTAGAAGAAACTTGCCCTCTACCAGATCATGTCATCGTACCTTATCTCAATACTATCTATCTCAACTTTTTCATTCCCCTGAAATCCTACATCACAACACTTATGATAACAATTCTTCTTCACCTCTCAATCTTTTATTATGTATACACAATATTCAAAGTTTTAACAAAAATCTTAAGCAGCAAGTTTGGAAAGATTATTGTCTCTCTAATAATCTTGACATTATTTGCTTAACTGAAAGCAAACTAGCTAGCAACAAACTTACTTTAAAGCCTCTCAAAACATTACACTACATATACTTCCAATCTTGCACAGATAGCTTGAAAGCTAGAACTTTCATTATAATTCACAATTCCTTAACCTTTTATATACACAATACTAAATCTATTTCAGGCTATGCTATCTCTATGGATCTCTTCTTCAACATAACTTCATATTTCGTATTATCTCAATATACCTTTCTTGTGATAATAGCTCAATTAGACTTGAAACCCAAAATAAAATAATTCAATAGATAAAAGATGCCTATACTCTTAATATACTCTTTATAGTACTTGAGACTTTAATGCCTCTGCCAACAATATCCTCTCTTCCTCTATCAAATATAAACTTCTCCAATTTCTTACATATAATAACATGTACAATCTTGCCTTGCACACTTCCTCATCTGCTCCCATATGGCAAAATTCTAGATCTAGCAACAAAGTTGACTATATCTAGACCTATCACACTATCTTAACTTACATCATCTCTTTTGATATTGATAATACAGATACTAATTCACTAAGCAATTATAAAATTCTTATTTTTTGCTGGTTCTTCCCACATGCTTTGCATAGCCAATGCAGACATAAAACACACACTCACAGAAGAGTCTTTAACTAAAGGAATGAATAATACAAAATAGAAAGAATTCTCAAATCAAATCAATACCAATCTCGATTCTAACTACACACTTTCATTAATTCACACTTCAGAATCTCTTGAAACTACTTGATATAAAATCCATACTAGTATAATTATAGCTACTCTAAACATATTCCTAATAAAAAATTTACTGTTTGTAATTTCCAATACACATTCTCTTCTAAGGCTACTCACCTATATTCAAATCTCAAAAAACTTGGAAATATTATTCGACAAACTAAATATGCTTTAAAACACCAATTACTAATCTCTTATCATCTTAACAACTCTATCTCTTCTTTTAACCAATCCTCAGAATTACATATTTCTCAACTCCCAAGTTTACACCTACTTCTCACTCCCTGGATTTCTAGTGCTAACTTAGAATAAAAAAATCTCTTCTATGCTCATAATATGGAAAATATCAAAGAAATTAGACAACAAATTTCTGATACTATCAACAAAAGATGTTATCCTACTTTTATGATTAATAGTATTTTTAACTGCTACTAAGATCCAGTTAAATTTAACAATATCAAACTAGATAATGATATTATTAGTAACCTTTCAACTATCAAATCTCATATTCAACACACTTTAATAACTGGATTGCTCCTTGACATATTGACTCTAATATTTTCAATTCTCAATAGTAAACAGAATACAATCCTAAATCTAATATCAAACCTACATGGTATTCCAATACCCTCTTCAACTTCATTGAGGTTGAAATCATATAAACTATTAATCAACTTTCTAACAATAAAGCTTATAGCCCATCAGGCATTAGCTACGAAATGATAAAACATGTGGTCCTAACTTCATTACTATGATAGCATCTTTTCTTAACTGTTGTCTTTCCTCTCAGACTATATCTAACTAATGGAAAAAGGATGTATCTTCTCTATTTCTAAAAAACCTATCTTCGATAACAACTTATCCAATACCAGACCTATCAGCCTTATAGAGTATATTAAAAAACTATATACTAAACTCCTTACTAATCGTCTTAACCTTACCCTATTTCAACACAATATTCTCTCACTATTTAACTTTGTTGCACTCCCTGTTAACTTCACTTCCATATCTATCTATATTCTTAATAATATAATAGAAGATGCAAACTGCAATTCAAACAAACTTTGGCTCTTTTCTCAGAATATAAATAAAACCTATGACTCTGTCAACTTTGAACTATTTCAAAATCTTTGTAGCGAATTTAAATGCCTTAATAGCTCATCAATATTCTAACTAATCTTCTATTTGTTCATACCAACTATGTTATTACTAATCTTGGCCTTACCAATTTTTACTCAGTTAAAAATAGTATTAATCAAGGTGAAACTATTACCTCACTTTTCTGGAGAATCTACTATGACCCTCTTATCTCCAATATCTTTTCACACTTTTCTGAATATACACTTTCTACTTCTTATCAAATCAGCCTTATCTACTCTTCTACTTATCACCTTAAAACCTCTATCTCAGTCCTTGCTTATATGGACGACACATTATGGATTGCTCAATCCAAAACACAACTTGAAGAAATTATTAAAACTGCTTCCTTCTTTTATTCAATAGCTGACATCCAAGTAAATTCCACCAAATCCATATTTATTACTAAGAAATCTTCTTCTAATCTCTCATTTCTTAACTCTTCTCTGTAATCTATTCCACCCCATCAGCCCTTTAAATTTCTGGGATACTGGTTTACTCTCAACAACAAACAGTTCTCACAAATTAAACTAATCCAAGATGAAGCTATTCAGTTAGCCAATATCGCTAGCACTAAAAATATAACTAACAAACAAATCACTTATATCATTAATACTGTTATTATTCCAACTACTAAATATTGGCTTTACAATATTGTAATTCCTCTTTACAAATGCAACCAAATCTTGGGCAAATACCTTATTATAGCCAAACACAAAGCACATCTCTCTTGCTCTACTCCCAACAGCACACTTCTCAACTATAATCTTTATAATATTTACAATATCTGGAATATTCAACTACAATATTATGCTAGCGATTTTCTTAATAGAATTAATAATTCTTTTACACTTGGTACTACAACACATATTCAACTTCAACAACTCCAAAACAACCTCTTATTTGCAACTAATATTTTTAAACACCCCACCCCATTATTGATGGCTTTAACAAACATCTACCACTTTGAAAATCATACAACTTTTTAATTATCTACATATCTCTATACATGCAAATTCAGACTTCTCCTGGCCCAAACTATAAATAATAGCAATACTCCACTAGAAAATATTCTCTCTAACTACTCTAAATATAATACTTTCAAACAACAACTAAGACACAAATACATTTTATACTTAGAGCAACTCTGTTCTGCAAACAACAAGATCTTGTTAGACTGCTACACTTATTTTCTAGAATTCTATATATTTCTAAAGGCAAAAAACCACTTTGGTTTAATTACTTAGAAGACTCTATTCTTGAACATAATCTATCTCATGCTATCATATTTTACTTCCAACCTAAAAGCTCTAACTTTTTTACATATCAAACCAACCTCATTCCTAAAATTCACAAACTATGGGTTTTATTCTATTACAACGAACAAATTGTAATTGGTCAAGTTTACAAAACCTTTTACCAAACAAATATCATCTCTATAACACACTGGCAATATAACATTGACACTTCAATCTCTAATCACTATTCACTACCTCCTATTTCTTGTATACCTTGTCAAGGCTGTAATTTTAACTCTAATTGTATTTTTAGTTGTTGTACTTTAGAAGTATTTGCTATCCTTTCTACCCAGTTTCTAGGAAGGAAAAAAGACAACAAACAAGTTAATCTCAATGCAAACTATATTGACCTTATCTACTCTACTAATATCAAATACCCTCTGGAAGCAACACTACTACCTTCAATTAATATTATTGACACTTCTATATCTACAATCTTTTATAACAATAAAGCCTCCTTTTAACTTATTCAAATTGCACTAGCAAACTCATCCCAACAGCAATTTATTTTCTATACAGATAGATCTGTTAAACAACTTGGTATTGACTAATGCTTTATGGGTATTGGCTAGGTCCAAATTTACAACAACTTAGTCATACAAAATTTTTTTGCTCAAATTTCTAATTGGCCCTCTTTTTATAAAGCTGAATTACTAGCAATATTATCTGTAATTTCTACTATTTTATGTAACTCTAGCCTACAAATTTATACTAATTTACAGTTAATTATATCTAAATATAATAAACTTCTTACTCTATCTCCTCACTCTACCAAAAACTTTAAATTTAACTCTTGGCCTATTTGGCATATACTTTTTAATATCCTGAAAGCCTTTAACATTCAACTTTTTCTTTTCAAAATTCAAGCTCATTCTGATGACACTTTTGACAATCTTGCAAACCAATTTGCTAATAACTATTCTACTTCCCTAATGTTATCTTTTAACTATACTAACTTTTATAACTCTTACTTTATTCTATCATAAAAAGATAACTTTATTGATAGCCCTTCAAGACAGTTCACTAAAGAAATATATCATGTACACAATATAGCTTTATGGTCCTTTCAAAACCATACTTAAGAATAGTCTCATTTTTCTCATCAAATTGACTAAAAAGCCTCTTGGCTCTACTTTAATAACAACCAAAAAATTTCACATAACTTTACTAATCCCAAACTAAATTATTTAAAATCCTTCAAAATCAAAATGCTACTTAATATATTACTGACACATACACACTTTCACAATATATATCTCCACATATTTACATCTCCTAACTGCTTTTCTTGCAACAACTTAGACTCTTCCTCTCATTAGTACACTTTCCTAATCATACTCTTTTAAATCAAACTATTAACTCTTCAATACATAATATTATTACCAACTCCAATCTTTAACTTTCTTCTTACCAAATAAACAACTTTATATATACTATCTCTTTACATCTTGCTTTTAATCTGTTACTATCTCAATTACATTCCTTTTCTCTTAATTTCACACTCAAAGGCCTCATACCCTATCTCTAATTCAATCTTTAAACCTATTCAAAATTTTGTACTTTAATACTTTTCAGCTTATTATTTGATTACTTCTTAAAATCTCTAATCAACTTTATAACAATATCTGGATCCCATACTGTATCAATTTCTCCAACTTGAAAAAATCTCACCAAATCTCTTCCTACTCTAACTTCAAATGGTGACCTCAATCTTCTTTACAGTCAACCAATAGAAGAAACAAAATCAACTATATATATAGTTGTCCTTGTAGCTCTGCTAACCAATTACACTCTGATCTTAATACTTGTTCTTCTTTAGAACAAGCTACTCTTAAAATTAATATTTGGTTTACTATATAGATCAAATATAATACACCTATTAACCATATCTTAACAATTCAAACCTAGGTAAGTCTTGATCACTTTAGTAGGTTTAGATTACAAATAATTAGTTTGAGCTTTCAGTTTAAGCTTTTAGTCTGAGCTTTTATTCTTGTCTATAATTTATATTTATTTGTTATTATACAAATTAAGTTTTTATATAGTTGATATATAATTACTTATATAAATTAATTAATAAAAATATGTACAAGGCCTCATCTTAATACCAAAAATAAAAATAAAAATAAAAAAACAAATTATTCCTATTTTAGACACCCATGTATAGATGTGATAAGGCTGTAGCTAAATATATATTAGAAGGATGCAATCAAGAATATGCTAGAAATAAATCTAATATATAATTCTGGCAGTATATTTATCAATATAAGGGTGAAATTATATGAAGTTATAGATAAATATAATAAGAAATATAGAGGTAAAACACAATAAACAAGCTATTAGATAATATGATAACATTCACAGTTTAAATAATATTTAAAGAATCTTTTATGAAATAATTTAATATTTGTCAAGCATGTTTAGATTTTCAGACAATGCTTGTTATCTATAAATATAAATAAACATGTATTATTTTGAAAACTGGTCAAATATAGAATAAGTTCTTTTGCTATACAATAATCTGAAATTTCTATTTTAAGTTTTATACTTTAAAAGAACTCTTATTTGTTCAATTTATTATTTTCTTACATGTTTAACTAGACACTTGAGTTGCTTAAAGAGAGTTAGAGATAAGTGTACTATTTCTAATATTGTATTATATATCACAAGGACTTTATATTGTAATTAGGCTCCATAGTATGATAGAAATGCAAAGACCTTATGTTGTAATAAGGCTCTATGGATGATGCAGATAATGCAAGAATATCATATTTGATGATTGAGCTTCTCTGGTAAAAAAAAAGTCAAAATCCTATTCAGATTTTGTTCAAATTTTTATTATCATTATTTGAAATAATAATCTAAACAAAATCTAGAATTTTGACTTTTTTTTTATAAGATCCACTATGATTAGACTCTGTGGCTGTAGTAGCAATGTAAAGACCTCATGTTATAATTAGGCTCTATGGCTGCTAGAGATGGGTTGGTTACAAATAGCTACAATTTGAGATAATTTTTTTTTTGAGCTTTTAATTAAAGTTGTTTAGAATTAAATTCTGTTCATTCCATCTTATAAGTGAAAAGAACAAAACTTTCTCAGGAACTAAGATTCTAAATTTTACTAATATCATAACCAATTAATAACTAGCAGCTAATAACTAGTTATAGAGATAACAAATTTTGTAATTCTAAATTCTAAAAAAAGTATTGTTTTTTCTACAAATAAGATGTGATAAACAGAATTTAATTTTTTACAACTTTAATTAAAAGCTTAAAAGAAAAATTATCTCAGTATTTAGAAACTGACTTGAATAATTGTAGCTATCCATAACTAAACCAAACCCTAATAGCTACTACAGGTAGTGAAAAACCTTATGTTTGGTGATTAAGTACTGCAATTACATTAGCAGTACAAGAACTTTATATTGTAATTAAGCTTTATGGCTCCTATAGCAATGCAAGGATTCATGTTGTGATTATACTCTATTGCTGCTGCAAGCTATTCAAGGATCTCATAGTTAGTGATTAGCACCATAACTACGATAGCAGTAAAAGGATTTCATACTGCAATTAGGCTCTGTGGTTGCAATAGCAATGCAAAAACCTTATATTGTGATTATGCTCTATAGCTGCTACAGGCAGTGCAAGAATATCATATTTAGTGAATAAGTGATAGCAGTGCAAGGACCTCATGTTGTGATTAGGTTTTGTGGTTGCAATAGCAATACAAGGACTGCTGTTTAAGAACCTCATGCTTGATGATTAAGCTCCAAATTACGATAGCAATACAAGGATCTCATATTGTGATTAGGCTCTGTAGATGTGGTAGCAATGCAAGAACCTCATGTGATTAGGCTCTATGGCTACCACGAACATCATTTTTGGTAATTTAGTATAATAGCAGTACAAGGACTTTATATTGTGATTAGGTTCATGGCTGTGTTAGCAATGCAAGAACTTTACATTGTGATTAGAAGTGCAAGGATCTCATATTGTAATTAAACTCTATAAATATGATAGCATATAAAAACCTTATGTAGTAATTAGGCTCTATGGCTACTACAGACAATGCAAAAGCCTCTTGTTTGGTGATTAAGTTCTGTGACTATAATAGCAGTGCACAAACCTCGTGCTGTAGTTAGGCTAGTAG
The DNA here is from genome assembly GCA_910591965.1 of Dentiscutata erythropus. NCBI lineage: Eukaryota > Fungi > Glomeromycota > Glomeromycetes > Diversisporales > Gigasporaceae > Dentiscutata > Dentiscutata erythropus. Next base: position 5,142 of record CAJVPY010000012.1, on the reverse strand, counting down.
TTGCAATAGCAACTTTGCTAAAACCTATATTTTTTTAACTATACAAATACTATATTATAACAATATAGTTTTAATATATATATATATTTTTTAATATTAAGGTGACCTCTTTGTCCGGGGACTTTTTATTAAGTAGATTCAAATATTACAATTATAACGAAGGTACATCAAGCTATACATGCAATTTTGGTGCCTAATTTAATTAGTCTACCCAAAGCAGTAGTGCTATGCTAAGGGTACTACACTATCTGCCGTACCTGCATCCCAACTAGGGAGATACCCATTTAAACCTTTTGATTACAACTATGCAGCGGCTTCTATCTAACCATATAGAGATAGATTTTGTGATATCTATAGATTTTGCACCCACCTTAAGACTTACTAAACTCCATATTAAGCCTAGTCTATCCACGAGGTAAACCTAACAGAGTAGCCTATGTCCCACACATGTTTTTACTTGCATGTTCAGTAATTTTTTCCCAATTAGTACATATTGTCTGCCGCTATTGTGTTCGTATCTCATGCCACCTTTTGGGGTGCTGCCATAACACAATCTGTATCTTAAACACAACCTCCCTAATTAGTCATCTATTATGTACTCCTGCCCTTGTCCAGTTCACAACAACCCCAGTATCTACACTTCAACCATCTTTTTACCCGGATTCTCTATTGGTCTCTCCCTTACTTCCAGCTGGCAACTCGGACGAGTTGGTCTGCCCAGGCTTTAAGTGCCTGAAGGATGCCCTCTCCTTGGTCTATATTTTCGGAGCATATGGCCTTTTCCTCCGGTGCGTCTAAATGCGGTTCAGCTGGTGTGTCCCCCACTAAAGGACCTGATCGCTCAGTTCTCCAATCCCAGGCCCTGGTTCAAATTCAGCCTTCATGTAGTACTGTCAAAGATCACTGCTACCTCCAAACTTGGGACTTCCCAAACGGGCTTCAATCTCCAGTCCTGTGACCCATGCTACACATAGCCCACAGATTACAGCCACCCAGAATCTCTTTCACTGGTGCTCCAGGCACCGAATCACTAAATCATCTATAGGCCAACCTAAATAGAGATCGTTATCTGACATATTCCATTTTTGCTATTTTCGAAAGCATCTTCTCTGGGATTCGAACCTTGAGGAATATACCATTACCATTTGGAGAGAATAACAACTAGGCTACTTCACTAAGGCGCCACACCTTTATATAGTTTTAATATTATAACAATATAATTTATAAATTATATAATTTTTATATTATTATTATACTATTATTATATTATTATTATATAATTTATATATTATTATTTGCATTGTTATATTGTATTGTACAACTTATTATTTTAATATTTATAATATTTTTACAATATGATTATAATATTATTTTAATATAATTAACTATATAATAATAATATAGTTAATTAAAATATATTTATAACATGTTTACAATATATTTATAATACAATTTTAATACATTAAATTAAATTGCATTATAATTATATTGTAATTGTATTGTTAAGACTTATAACTATAAAATAATAATATTGAAATTATATTATTTTAATATGATATTTGTATAATTAAAAAAACTATGTTTTAGCAAAAAATGCAAGAACTTATATTGTATTTAGGTTCTATAGCTACCACAAGAAGCGCAAAAACCTTATTTTTAGTGATTAAGTATTGCAACTATGATAGCAGTGCAAGGACCTTATGTAATGGTTAGGCTACATAGCTGCAATAGCATAAATTAATAAAAATTCAACTAAATAGAAACCAACAATAATAATTTTTATACTTACTAAATATAGTTAAGTATATTGCATAGTTTAAAAAAAATTTTCTAAAACAAAAAAGCTATTATATAATCTACCTTAAGCTATATCTTTTTTTTTAAAAAAAAAAAAGATAATGATAATGCTTTTCTGCTAAATTCTATATAATATTGTCTATGTATACTTTATTTACAATTTAGTTATATCTGCAGTTTACAAATCAGAAGAATATAGAAACTTATAAAGTATAAAACAATTGCTAAAATTCTAGATGAAAAGATTCATTTAAAGAAATTCTACAAATATACTTATATATATACAATAAGTAAATGAAGATCTATCTGATAAAATTTAAATAGTGCTAATTAGTGTTCGCATCGGACTGGACCAAATCAAACTTTACTTAAGTTTGAGTTCAGTTTAATTTTCAAATCTAACTCAGACTCAAACTTATTTGAAAATAAAGTTTGATTCGAGTCCGATTTCAAACTTTTTTTGTTAGTTCAGTTTGGTTTGAAGTTTGGTCTGAAGTTTGCAAACTTGTTTGGGTTCGATTATTATTATCCGGATAAATTTATTGGACATATTATAATTATTTTATTCTTTTTTTTTTATTTTAAATTAAAGGCCAGATTGATTGAAAAGCATTTAGCAGACATGCTTTGCAAGTATACTATACAATTTTGTACTCAAATAAAACTAAAATTTATAATCAATATTTTGTATATAAATTTCACAAATAAGAATCATAATCAGCAACTTGGATTTAAGCAATTATAAATAAATATTTTATATTAAAAAATAAATCAAAATGCTGAAGAACTTTATCAACTTCACAAAAATATATAGAGAGTTGTTATATTGGAATAGATAGAAAAAAAGCCTTTTCATATTTTAGAAAGGCAGCTGATTTTGGTCATTTATGTGCTTTAGGTGAATGTTATCGATTTGGAATTGGTGTTGAAAAAAATTAACAAATGAGTGATACAACAGGAATATTTAATATTGAATTATGTTATAAATATAGAATTTGAGTCAAAAAGGATAAACAAAAAGCATTCAAATATTATCAAAAAAATGCTAATATGGGTTATGCTTATGGAATACAGTTTGTTGGGAATTGTTATAAAAATGAAATTGGAGTTGTAAAGAAAGCATTTGAATATTTTCAAAAAGCTGCAACTATGGGTGATGCTAGAGGAACAAATGAGGTTGGATATTGTTATTTCTTCGGAACTGGAGTTGAAGAAAATAAAAAAAAGGATTCAAATATTATAAAAAATCAGCAGAAATGAGAAATATTGTTATGACATAGAATGTTGGATATCTTTATGAAAATGGAAATAGAGTTGAAAAGGATGAACATAAGGCATTCAAATACTATAAAAATCAGCAGATATGAGATATCCTGATGGAATGTATTATGTTGGTGAATATTACCGACTCGGAGTTGTTGTTGAAAAGGATATAGATATTGCTTTCGAATGGTATTTAAAATCTGCTATCACTGAACGAGCTGATGTTACTAATAAAAAACAAGAATTTTTTCATTGAATAGCATATAATAAATTTGAAATATGTTAGAAATAGGCTCAGGGGCATTTTTTACAGTTTTTAGAACCAAATATTTAAATCAATCAGGGTCATATTAAGATGTAGCACTCAAGATCGTAAAAGGTTCTAATAAGAATAAATTCCATTCTTAAATAAGGTATTTTTTATTATTATGCTGCCATGTTATTGACGACTGCTCTTATTTTATATTATCTCTGCTTTATCTTTTTTTTTTTGTTTAGCTTAAAATTTTAACAATAAAAAGTTTAAATTGATGATATAAGCAAAAATCTTTCCAATATCTTTAAGTTTGAATGGAAAATTAAATTAAAGATACTTCATAATATTATATCTAATCTTGATCGTATTTATAATAAAAGATATTTATATCAAGATTTACATCTGGGAAATATCTTGTTAAAAGATGATTACGAAGTATATATTACCAATCTGGGCTTATCAAAACTACTTGACGAGAAAGAACATGAAGATCATATTCATAGTGTCTTGTCTTACATTGCTCTGGAACTTTTTCAAAGAGAAGCGTACACTCAAGCAATAGATATTTATTCATTTGGAATCATCATGGTAGAAATGACAACTGGACAGAGACCTTTTAATAGTTATAAATTTAATATGGATCTTGGGATTATGATTTGTCAAGGATTGCGACCAAATTTTGGAATTGTAACTCCTAATTATTATATTGAATTAGCAAATCGAGCATGGATTCAAATCTAGAAAAATGGCCAACTACTAATGAAATTATTACTAAATTACTATGCTTTTCAAATTACTGTGTCCATCAAATAATCGCCCATCACATAGAAATCTGAAGATTTTGGCAAATTTTGGTACTTTCTCATAAATAAATTTAATTAAAATATCATAAACAAAAAATTCTCAAGATTCCCCATTATATTTCGATTCTCCAGCATCACTTCTAGTAGTGCACTAAATTTGGTAGTTATGGTAACAAAGTAATATCAAAATTTCTAGAGATTTTTTTTCTTTTTTTTGTTAGTGGGAATTTTGATATCATTTTGACAAACCAGCTACTAGCTCTTATATACTACCAGAGGCAGCACTGTAGAATCTAAATATAATAGAGAATCTTTGGAAATTTGATTTCTAGACATGTTATTTAGATTTATTTATAAAAAAATGCCAAAATTTGCCAAAATTTTCAGATTTCCATGTGATAGGTAATCATTTGATAGACACAGTAATTTGAAAAGTGCAGTAAATGAATGGTTGGAAATTTTGAATGAAAATTCTGAAAATAAAATCAAAATTCAGTTTTTAGAAAGTAATAAGATTAACAAAAATTATACAATAATTAAAGAAGAGCTAAAAAATATATATATTAGCAAACCATTTAACACTTTGGAAATTAGTGAAAGTTTATTAAAACTAAATTTTAGTAAATCTGTTTATTATTATTTTTTTTTGTATTAAGGTAACCTCATTGGCCTGGGGACTTTTTATTAGAGTATAGATAATGTTTTATAGTATAATTACAATGATGGTACATCAAGCCACATGTGCACTTTTGATGCCTAATTTAAGTGGTCCACCGAAACATTAGTGCTATGCTAAGGGTTCCACACTATCTGCCGTACCTGCACCCCAACTATGGGATATCCATTTAAACCATCTGGTTCTAACTACCATTATCAGCCCTCTAACCTATGGGTATTACTTACCATTTATATGTTAATTTTGCATCTACCCGCATTGGATTTTGCACCCTACCTTGGGACTTACTAACTTAAGCTAGTCTATCCTTGAGGTAAACCTAACAGAGCTGTACATGTCCCACACAT